>JAUZNJ010065527.1:0-18800 GCA_034780135.1 Jordanella pulchra
TCGAATTCTACAGGCATTTAAAAACATGTAAGCATTTGGGAGCGCGGGCGCTCCCATCGTCCGTAAAGGGTTAAGCTTCCTGTCTTATGTTGTTTAATACCGTGACATCTGGTTATTGACTCTGCTTCCTTGCCATTAATAAACAGTGTAAATAATCCAGACTCTGGACCACTGCTGTTTCCAAGTATAAATATGCACATAGTTTTATCAGCATGAAAATCTCATCAGTGATTAATTTGGAGAATATAAAAGTTGTGTACGTTCATTTTAATCCGTGTAGATCGACCATAAAACGTTTTTGGTGCCTTTTCGGTACCAATGAGGCTCAGTTTAGGAATGAATGAATCAAAAGGAAGAAATTTTCCCCAAATAAACCATTAATTGACATCATAAGTCGATTATTTGAAGTTAGATGAAGCTTTCAGGTCAGGATCATTTAAGATGAACTTTGACCCATCATGGTGGATCCCAGGCAGGTGTTTGTTTAAACCTGATCCATGTTTATCTGTGTTAATCACGTATTTCACCCCCCCAGTCATTATGGATGCCTGTTTTTGACCATTCAGTTTAAACCCCCCCTCCTTCCCCATGTTACTCCCCTCCATCCTCTCTCATCCTCCTCCCTTCCTGCTCTCCCATAGATCACCCGGATGCAGACAGAGAACAGTGCGCTACGGGGGGGGCAGCAGGCTGGGGGGGCAGCCGGCCATGGGGTTGGGGGCCCCGGTGGAGGAGGGGGAGGTCACTGGGGGAGCGGCGGGGTATTGGGAGGAGTTGCTGGTGGGTTTTTAGGGGGGTTTGGTTCAGGAGCCGACTCCTCTGCGCCGTCCGCAGCCAACCCTCACCCCCATCTCTACCGGAGGGAACGGCAAGCCATCTCAATGTATGAGCCGGGGGCGGCCCCAGGGCCCACAGCCCATGGCCCCCCAGCCCTGGACTCCCTGGCAGCCCGCCTGCAGCCCCTCAACACACCCAGCGTAAGTTAGAAACCCCACTTCCTGTCGGCGGCCCTGATTGGCCGTCGGTGGGTGGAAGTCCAGTCCTGTGTGGGTTTTTCACACCTCTTTATCTCTTGCATCTTATTAACCGATCTTTCTCCTTAAAAAATCCTTTCTTGCTCGATCCTCAGTAGATTCTTTTTAACTGATCAGAAATGTTTGGACTAAATGCCGTTTTTCTTGCGTGCTAAAGTGGAGCATGAGGGGGATCTTAAGGAGAAAGATGTAGAAACAGGAATGTCTCAGTTCTTCTGTTGCCTGGCGGTCCCTCTGCTCTTTATGCCTGCACCCTTTCCACCCTTTATAACCTCCATGGTAGCTCAGCTGCAGCTGCTGGATCTGGAAGCATGAACACACTTCAACGTCTCTGGTAAAATTAACTTTTGGGGAGGATATGGATATTGGTGCAGTCAGTTCTTCCCTCAGCCTCAGGTCCCCACCCCCAGCTCCTTCCACCAAATTTGACCTGTCTGTGTGTTTTCCTTCTGTCTCTCTTCACCGTCGCCACCTCTCCTCTGGATGTAACGTTCTGTCTGTCTGCGTTTTCATCTTCACTGCAGGAGTTTCTCATCTAGACACCGTCTGATTGTCTGTGCATATTTTGCAGTTTGATACTGAGAAGTTTTGAAGCTACTAGTTGGGTTTACAGATTATTTTATCAGTATCAGGCCGAGCACGGTGCTTCCTGTAGCTGCGATGGGACGAAGCTTCTTTTCCAGCTTCTGTGTATATTTCTCCTCCTGCCGCCACCTTTTCTCTGCCTTTCCTTTTTTTCTGCTAATCAGTGGATCTTAAATGTCCTCCGGCCTTTCCTTAGCTGGTCGTAGCTCCCTTTCTCTTGTTCTCTCCATACATGTGTCGTTCTTTGTTTTACAGGTAAGGAAGGGTGGTATAAGTGGTCCAACGCCGTATGGAGGCCAGCATGTGTCCGGATCTACAGAGATAGGCAGATACATGGTGAGAAAATGTCCTGCAGCTGCATTATAACATGGTTAAAAAACAAATTCACAAAACACTCAAATCTTTTCATAAAGCTGCAGTTATGGATTTTATCCAGTTCTGATTTCTCTTTGGGCCCTAAAATAGGATCGAAAAGCAGCTGGTTTAACAGAGATTATCCCTTTTACCTCTAGGTGGCGCATTTCTCCATCTGCTGGCATTTACTAAGTCAGTCCTTGTACAGAGTTAATGTGACACTTTTAAAGGGATCCATGAACTAAGACAAGAAAATGGTCATTCACAAAACTCCCCCCTACAAACTAAAACCTCAGAAATCAGCAAAGTTACTTTTCTAGAGTTTTTTTTTGTTTTGTTTTTTTTACAAGAAATTTTCAGAATCATTTTTGGATATTTTTTATTCTATTTATTTATTTTTCTTCAGATTTTCATTAACATAAACTTTTTGTTGTTTGCAACAATAATAGTTCAAATGTGATGCAGTTACTGGTTGGATTCCAAGCCCTGAACCATTTCCTGCTTCTTTCAACCTACGAAACAAACCTTCATATTAACATTCAGTTGACCTGTTGTCACCTTCATGGAGTCACGTCTCTGTTACTTTGTCCAGGTGTCCAGACCAGAGAAGCATGGAAGTGGCACAGACAGCGACTATGACAACACACACGATCATTTACAAAGGTCAGCAGCGTGAAGCTAACACGGACGTTTCTCTGAAACATACCAGCAGATCGTTAATCTCGCTTCCTCTCACAGTGTTGGCAGGAGCAGCGAAGAAGAGGGTCGGGGTGAGTCTGAGGAGGGAGGCGGGGAGGCGGGCGAGCCGGATCCCACCCTGCCGTGCACAGAGGACGTCATCCTGAAGACGGAGCAGGTGACGAAGAACATCCAGGAGCTGCTGAGGGCCGCCCAGGAGTTTAAACACGACAGGTAAAGGAGGAGACGCTTTTAGAGGCGGACTCAGTGAATCAGGAAGCCTTAAAGTGTCTGACTGAGTGAAATCTGTTCTCCTCTTCATCAGCTTTGTTCCATGTTCTGAGAAGATCCACTCTGCTGTCACTGAGATGGCGTCTCTCTTCCCTAAAGTAAGGCTCCTCCTCTGATGTCTCCTTTTTTTTCCATCTATCAATATGGCGTCAACATTCTGCCAAAAAGGCGCACATGTAATAAATCCTTCTAGCAGCTTTGCTTCATACAGATGCTCCTCAGGTGCACGTTTAACGTGTTACATGCTCAAACAGAGAACCACCGCCCCCCCATACATATCACACACAGAGGTGCTTGATCCTTCTCTACACATGTGGTTTGATTTCCACGCACGCGTAGCCTCCCCCCTCCTCCCGTGTGCACCTGTTTCTGCGTGTTGCCAAGGTTACCAGTGTATACAGTCTTTCCGTTTCCAGCTAATGTTGGAGCTAGCAGAATCAGAATCCAGTATTCATCCAGACTATGTTCTATTAATGCTGACTTTGCTTACCAAAGGAGAAGCGGTTAGCTTGAAGTTGCTTTGCTAGTAGGAAGAAGAGTACAGCCTCAAGATGCGGGAGGTAGCCAATCATAGGCGGGTTGGTTTGTCTGGTGGGTAACGCGAGAAGAACCAGGTGCACACGCAAGGAAGACAGGGTCTATTGGTGCATCAAAAGTGAAGGAGCATGGTCTCCTGGTTGGGATATTTGGGGCCTTTTTATGTTAAATCTGCTCCCATAGAACATTCAAATGTGAATGGATTGTATTTATATTTGAGGTAAAACTACTTCTATGAGTATTTATTACATTTGTGGAGTTTTGGCAAAATTCTGACGCCGTAGATCAGCATCAGATGTTAATTGTGGGTGTCTCTGCAGCGGCCGGCTCTGGATGCCGTCCACTGCTCCCTGCGACTGCTGGCGTCCAGCGCCTCGCGGCTGCAGGTGGAGTGTCGCAAGGCGGCGCCCTCGGAGCCCGGGGCCCCGGCGGTGGACTACCAGCTGCTTACCCAGCAGGTCATCCAGTGCGCTTATGACATCGCCAAGGCCGCCAAGCAACTGGTCACCATAACGACACGCGAGAAGAAGCAGTGAGCGAACAAACGTACGGCTGAACGGACGGGAGGCCGATGCATGGGAGGGGCTTTGAGGGGAAAGGAGAAAGAGCGGCGATCCGATCAGACTGCAGGTGGAGGAAGAAAAGGAAGCTTTGGAAGATGAGCGAGAAGCAAAGATTGTCGGAAGGCGACGTCCCACCGGTGTGGAAGCGAAAGTCGGAGGATCTGATATGGGAATAAAAGTGAAGCGCTGAAACTGTGAGGAGCAAACATGAAACCTGATGTTGGGAGATGTACAGAGAAACTGGATCCTGAAACCTTAATGCTTTATTTATTTTGTCCCACGTTATCCGTCCGTCGGCGCGCTCCGACTGAGGCGGGATGGAAACCACCAGAGAGAGAGAGGTGGACAGAGCCTCTTCTTCCCGCTTTCTTCTGCTCCCCCGCCTCCGTCTCTCCTTCCACCGCCGCCCTGGGGCAGGTTGAGCCAGCAGCTCTGAGGAGGAGCCCCCGGGGCCCTCAGACTTTCCAGCTTCCCTTCCAACCCGTCGCTGTCCTGTTGTTGGTACACAGCATGATCCGGCATGTTTTCATTTCTTTTTTTTCTTTCTGAAACCGCAGATCAGATCGGTTTGCAGCTCTAAGGACTTCTTTCTTCTTGCTTTTTTGTTTTTTTTACTGACTCAAATACTTACACTGGAATAATGATGATTTCTTATCATGTTAGTTTTTTTTCTAATGACGATTTAGCCGACTGTCCTTTTGATTTAACTTTTATTTGTATGTTTATTGTGTTGAAATGAGATCTGATTCAGCAGGGAGAAGCTGGGAGCATGCCCCACCCTGACTGGGAGGAAACCAAACCCTTGGAGGAGGGTCCCAGCATTTCTAAGCACTCTGTGTTTTTTTTCCTACGTTAGGTCTTGTGGTTAAAGGGGTTTTCAAGCAGTTGCCAAAGGAGAGAGCAGTTAGTTTTCTGCCCCTTCGCCGCATCCCAGAGAGAACTGGATCCTCTGTCTTTTTTGTGCTTCATTTCTCTTTCAACAAAAAGGTTTGGCCTCTTTTCTACAGACACAGTGGAATCATCTCAGAATCACTCGCAGTGCCAAGCAGGATAATAATAAAAAAAAAAGGAACACTTGGTCCAGTTTGTTTACAAGGAAGAACCTGGCAGCCATTAACCTGCGTGCATGCTAGCAAACAAAACACTACGTCCTCATTCAGATGTCTGCAGAAAGCGCCACATCTGGCGAGCTGGAACATAGAAAATGTTCTGATTTTATGTCCTCAGTTTATGAGGGAGTACTTGATTCGCTTTGCCATGTGTCGTTTGTTTTTTCACTTTCAGGACTGTCTGGCAAGCACAATCAGGCACACGAGCTGTTTTCCAGCTCAGACGGCGAGCCGATCTGGGCCGCAGATGCCGTCTTTGTTCCT
The DNA here is from genome assembly GCA_034780135.1 of Jordanella pulchra. Taxonomy (NCBI): domain Eukaryota; kingdom Metazoa; phylum Chordata; class Actinopteri; order Cyprinodontiformes; family Cyprinodontidae; genus Jordanella; species Jordanella pulchra. The sequence continues at coordinate 5,416 of JAUZNJ010065527.1, forward strand.
GAACTCTGCCAACATGAGACAGCATTGGGAACAATTGTGGTGTTTGTTTGTTTTTTTTTTCTGTGCACTTTTCCCCTTATTGAGCGGTTCCAGCTCACCGTACTGTGCCGAACAAATTTGCTCGTTTTTCCAAGGATGGATTCTGATGAGATCCTTTCCACGACTCGCTTCCAGCTGGTTTTTGATCAAACAGCATCAAACTGCTGCCTTTAAGCAGGAAGCGCTGCGTTGTCCGGCTGATTCTCCCTCAGCTTCACACACGACTGAACACTGTTGGGGGGGTGGGGGGGGCTCGTTCTTCATGTACGGTTGGATGTCGAATGCCTTTGCACATCGTCTTCATCATCTCCTATTTGACTGAATGAGTTTTTTTTTTTTTTTTTTTGACTTAACAGAAATATGGGGGTATAAGAAAAGTTTGCTCCTTCAATCATCGGTGCCCATGTTTTAGACTAGAGCCATATATAAATATATATATAAATATTAAAAATAACATATATTTTCATGCTATTTTCTATTAAGCTCCATGTTAGGGTTACGTTTGTGGGATATTTATGTTTATCTGTTGGCCTAAAGGGCTTCAGGCTGCCACATCTTCAGTCGGCTTAATCTGATCTGGATGTTTGAGGTGTTCGGTTACGCTGCGGTATCGGTCCGACTAGATGAAGAGGGAGGAACCGCAGATTGATCTCGGTGTGAGTTGCACTATTTTCAAACAGCAGCTGGTTGAAGTCTGATCCCAAAGGTCTTAGCATGCATCAGGTGCAGGATTTGTTTGGTCTGAAGGCGCTTTGGCCAAACACTAGTCATCTCGCCATGCGGAGGGGGGACAGGCCTGGTCCTTCCAACACTTGGTAGACACTACTTAGGGTGCCTCTAGTTTGAATGTTAAATGCTTCCACCTGCACACTGTTTTTGTCCAGAGAGTCGGGATGTCAGTTGGACCAATCCTCGCACAGAGACGTTTGGTTTGCAGGTTTTCGTTCTTAACCACAGCCATGCGCTGCAGTCTGTCCTGTTTTTGTCCCCCAGCTTTTCTTTAACCTGCACCATGCTTTCTTTCAGAGATGGAAGAGATTTGTTTTAACAGAAGGTGATGACTGTATAAAGTAGAGAAAACGGTGACTTATGGAGAAAAAAAAAAGGTCAATCATAATGGAAACTCATAAGCTGTACATTTGTAATAAAATAAAACAATTTAATTGCCCTTCCTAACGTGTGTTTTCTTTTACTAATCAAAGTTTAGTTTTAAATGGAACTTTAAAGAAACTATGAAAACATGGTGGGAAGAAAAGTTTCCAATAACAAAACAAACGTCAGAAGTATAAAAATTAAAGGTTAATCTCTAGAAACTGGTCTGGGCCTGTTATGAAAACATAAACTGTAAACTCTTGGACTTACAGGTAGGCTGATTTTTTTTTTTTTTCTTAAAGTGTATTTTTCCTTGATTTAAGGAAACATTTAAATAGAATGAGATGCTTTGTATTTAAATTAAAAACTCCATTTTCCTAAATCAGTATTAGAGAACTTTTAGTTTTGGTTGATTTTCTCTGTATTATACAGTGAATCAGGGGAATTTAGTTGCATCGACTTCTGTCTTTATAACAAAAGGGGGAAGGGAAGTATGCCGTCAAGCAGTCTGCATATTTGTCGTAGTTGTAGGTCGATGTATAATCACAGATGTTTAGAAAGTATTTTATGAAGGTTGAAAAGTTACTTAGTGTTTTAAGTTTACAGGTGCATAAAATCTAGTTATTTCAGAGCAGAAATACATGTTCAATTAACAGATCATCTTATTTATCTGCTCAAATGATTAATAAATACACTGATTTGATAAATATTTAACTCTTTTTGATCAGTTTTGACATTGTAATGCCAGTTATGTTAAGATGTTTGCTGATTACTGATTAGTCTGTTGGAAGCAATCTTATAGAAGCAACAGTGAGCTTTGAGCTTCCACCGTATTAAAATAAATTCAGTTTTCATCTTTTTAATCAGGGGGCTGCATTTTTGGCTTTGTGGTTTATTGTATTTTATTTTTGTATTTATTCTGCACCGCTATTAAAAAAGTGGTAAAACTTAATTTAGAAACACCAAAAATGTTCAAATTAGAATCAAACATTTTAGTCTTTAGGCGAGCAAAGCTTGTAGAGACGGTGACAAAAATCTTTACACCCTGAAGTTTGGTCTCATGGTGTCTGAAGACAAACACACTTTTCATACTTTTAATTAATATTTGTAATTTAATTTTCTTTCTAAAAAACACACATTCCTTCTAAATCACATGTATGTGCCCCCCTGTCTTTGTCCACCACATAAACATCCTAATATGATGAAACCCATTCAAGTTCAAGGCGCATAAAGACCCGTTCATGATCCTGCCTGTTTTATTCTGTGGCTGTAAAGCAGAACCTTGGTACCGTTCACATCGCCCAGGTCAAATAGATTATTATAACACATCCCATTTAGAAAAGGATCAGTCCAGCTGTAAACATGACAACATGCTGTAGGAAGCTCTGCTTCAGCAGCGATGGTCTCTAATTGGAAATATTCATCAAGTCAGTTTGAAAAGTGAGCTAACTGGGATTTTTGGGTAAAAACTATTTTGCTAACAAAGCTCAGAGATTATCAAGTGGACAGGCTGATGATTAGCTTCACGTCTGCAGCTTCATGAACATTAGAACGGTAAGATCTGTTTTTCATATAAACCGCATGTCTTCTTCTTTTAGAAGGAATGGAAATAGGTACTAAACGGATAAAACTATTTATCAAAAAAAATATTCATTTGACCGGATTTATGCCCAATATCTGATCCAAGCAGCTTCAAAGAGACCCAAATGAGCAGCAGTCCTGCTATAGTTCACCCCTGGTGCTGAAGGGACAGCATCGGGAGAATTCAGGTCCGTTTTTAAAAACATCTTCTGATTGGTTGGGTGAAATTGTCGCTTCCTGTAAATCTTGATCTTTTTTAGGGACTTTCATCGGAGCTGGAGGAGCTCGGCAGGAGGACGCACTCCTTCCTCCGGCCTCTTTTCCGCCTCTTCTTGGCGATCCTCAGCCTCCTCTGTATCACGTCTAGAAGAAAAGAACATCACAGTAACTCAAGCAAAAGCTCAACACTGGAGTCTGATGTGGCTGCGGCCCACCTACCCGCCACGCTGTCGTAGTCCTGATGCGGGTTGTGCCAGTAGAGGCTGGGCGTGGTCCTCCACTGGCGGTACAGCCGGGTATGAAGGATGGACAACGTGAGCAGAACCAGCAGGAAGCCCAGCGCCGCTGCGGCCCACACGGCTTCGTCTGTCCTGGGGGTCTGCTGCAAACCGACGTTGAGCGCAGCGGCCCGGCTCCCTGCTCCAGATTGAATGCAGGCTGAGCAGTTCTGGTGGGTCTGGGATGAAGAATCTGATTTAGTGTTTTCTGTTCTTTGAGGAGGGGCGTCGCCACCAGGCGCCGGGTTCTGCTCTGCTTCCCTTTCTTCAACATCAACCACCTCTTTCTGCTTCATTTTGTCCTGAACCAGGGGAGCCTCGCCGCCGTTCCTCTCCTCCAGGCTGTCGCTGACGGAGTCTGTACCTTCATGTTGAGAAGAATCGATGTCCTCAGATCCAGGATGAATGCTGGGAGTTGACGTGGAAGCCTGCTGCTTCCTGATCCCAGCCTGAGGATCTAAGAGACGCTTTTTTCCTGGAAGTGATGGTGATGCCGGTCCAGGGGAGCCGCTGTGGTTCTGAGCCACCGCCATTTTAATTGGACTGATTCTGTCAGTTTGGTCGGAGCTATTGGCCGTGTTATTAGCTCTCTTAGTCATGTCTTTACCTCCGATTGCTCGGGTTCCCCTGTTTTTCCTCCCCTCTTTAAACCGTTTCCAGTAATTCACCTTCATACCAGGCTCTGCCCCGGTGGTTCCGCCCAGCAGAGAAGAAATGGTCCGCTGGCAGCACTGCCCCACAGAGTCCTGTGGATTTAGGGCAGTAGTTAGCAGTCACACCAAACACAGATTATTTTTTTGTTCCTTTTGTCATAGTTTCCTCAGAAATAAACAGAAAAACAACAAATTTTGCAAATCTTCTGACCTTGGTTCCTGCTGATGGTTCCAGACGCTGCTGGGCTGCTGACTGGGTCAACAGGAGGTTATACGCCGCGGCTGGCGTCCTGCCATCCACCTCTTTAGCGTTCTGTGTTGTCTGCAGCCAGTCACAGACGTCTGAGGGAGCCACGGTGCTGAGCTCTAGAGTGCGACCCCAGGACACCAGAGCCACAGGCTGAGGAGAGCCGCAGCCCTTCAGAGCGTCAAACACAACAGAAGCTCCAGGAGTAAAACAATAAATGAAGCAGAGCTCCACCTACCGTGTCTCTGTTGAGCTGTGGGTGTGGAGTGATGATGTGGCCCGGCAGACAGGAGCGGGCCAATCCAGACAGGAGGCGTCGCTCGCGGAGCGACGAGCAGGGATGGTAGAGCAGAACGAAGGCACCATGCTGGAAACACACAGTGACCATCATCATCATCCATCAGACTGATCCTAATTCGATTTTGACCCAAAGGTGAAACAGTTTGGAGCTAAAAAAAAACAAAACGAGGCGCTGGGATGTAGTTCTATGGGTTTTCAGACCCAGTTTGCCTCAAACCAGCTACAGATCAGCGGCTCTGATCTCTGCTGTTAAATCAGCTCAGACCTGCAGCATGTTGATGGTGTTTATCTTTTTCAGATGTCTTTACTGTTCTATCTTCAGATGCATATAATTCAACAAGGCCTCTAATGTGATCCTGATCAGGGCTGATTTTTTGTTTATTAAAATTGAGATCATGATTCTTTGGCACCACTTTTTTTTCATTCTACTAATGAACTTGAACCAAACAAAGATATTCAAATATGGTTCACAATAAAGCATGTGTTTGCACTCTTCTATCCAGAGAATGAATCATCTTCGCTTTGTACGTTGTTTATTGGGGCCGTATGTTTGGTGAGGCGGTAGGTGAAAGCTGCTGGGATGTTCCTGTGTCTGTTGAAGTTTGACGGTATAACGTTATACAAGGTTCCAGTTATTTGTTTTGGTTTCTTGCTTTGTGTGACTTCATCGTGCTGTAGTCGTGGTGTCATTTAAGGGGATTGAAGAGATTTGTAGTATTGCCTTGCAGTGCTGCAACCTGGGAAAGGCACACTTTACAACGTAACTCACGCTGTTTGTCATCATCCGCTTTACAACCAAAATATTTCCACACAGCTGAATGCAGGCCTTTTTTTCTGGGTACTAGCTCGGTTCGGGGGGGCGGGTGAATGTCAAAAATCTCAAAGTTAGTAGCAGTATCCCAGCGTCAGCAAACCAACTGGATCTTATTTCCAGTTGGTTTGGGAAAATAAAATCCCAGCAGGTCTGTAGGAGCATTTTATATCCTAGGATCTTGTTGTCTTTTATCAGCTTCACTGCACCTTAAGTTAAGGCCTAAAATATGAAAATAAAGCAACACTAATCCTGAAAGAACCACCTCTAACGCATCCAAACCGTACAGACTTCATCTTTCTTTGGTTATTTTATAGAAAAGCGCTCAGCTGCAGGCTCCTGTGAGACGAGGGATGAACATCAGGGACAATAATCTCAGATTTGGACACTTACATGTAAATTATTAAGCCAGCGCTGAGGAGGACAATACAAGTACTCTCCACTTTCTGCCATGACTGGCCTGAACGCTCCACTAAAAACACAACAAAAAGAGAGCATGTCAGTTTATTTCTTGCGTATTTCATTGCATTGCTTGAGCAAGCTGTTAGCATAAACAATTTAAATGACTTAATTCTGATTCAGAGTGTTTAAGATGACTGAAAAACAGCAAATAACTGTGAAGTTGGAACAAAAGGGAGGCATGCCTTTTTATTAACTCCACTTTGTAGCGCTACCTCTTACTACAGTTAAAGCTGCAGGTCTCTACCAGCTTCACAAATCTACAGCCTTTCCATCCAGAGCTCTTTGAAACTTCACGTTTTGTTTTATAATCTAGACCTGCTTTAAAAGCTCAACATTATCCAACTGCTTCTTTCCACTGCTGTTGGTTTATAAAATGTTCATTTTAAACACATCGATGTACTTTTGATGGTTAGAATGGATTACATTTATTAAATGAGTTGATTCTAAATGAGATTACTGCATGTTTGAAAACCTACCTGTTAGGAATGGTGTGGTTGTAGAGGATTGGGTAATCCATGCATATTTGCCTAGCGGCCTAAATCAGAAAAAATATCAAACACAAATTACATTTTAAAACTTTGTTCACTATGAGAGACATCCAAGGAAATATGTGTTTAATCTTTTTTTATATAGTTTATTTAATTGAAAATTTGATGCTTTTAATAAAAGGATGTGAAAAGGTAAACCCAGGGGCACCTTGTAGGAAGAATCAAAGAGTTACTGACTGATAGGGGTCGCAAAAAACTGCTCAAGATTAATAATAAATAAATAAACATACAGTATAAATATCAAATGTTTAACCTAAATTAGTAATATCTTTGTTTTTTTTTTTGTAAAGTAAAAATGTCCCCATCCCGACAGTAAACATTCATGTTAACCAAACACCCCCCCTTTGGGCATGAAATGGTTCGTTCCTGTCTTAGCGCACCTGATGGTGATCGTGTTTATTAATCAGAAAATGCGACAGACGTTCAGAACGAAAGTGATGAAAACCAGACTGTCTAGAAAAATGATCAAATCCAGTTTTCATTAAAGGAAACACCAAAGAAAGGATGGCGATTTCTAACCCGACCCTTCTCCAAAAAAGGTGCGTAGCTGTAGCTTGAGGGCTAATCTGTTAGCTTCCAGGGTAAAATAAAATGGCTAGCTTAGCTGCATACTAGTTTTAGCTTACATTTCCCCAACATTTCATGAAAAACTACAAGTATTTGTTGAAAATTATGATTTAACTTGCCCCTGACCTCTTTGCCACACTTGAAATCAAATGAATCCCAGTCAACAGCAGCTCTAACTCCCAAAATCAGCAGGACTTCTCCAACATGTCCCAGTAAAGGTCAGCGGCAGTTAGCATCATAACAGGGACTATAAGAAGATTTCTTTATGTTTGGTTTATTTCGTCCATTAAAAACAGAAGACCTGGTGTTATGATTCTATTTTCTAAGCTGATAATCATCATGAAATAAAGATTATTTAAAGAACTGACGTTTGGACAGTTGGAAACAGGAAGTAGTTTACCTCAGCATGGATGGAAATTACAGATGTAAAAAATAATCGAGTTGAAGTTTTTGTTTGCTTTGCTTGATCGATGAATTTCCTATTTAGACTCAACATCGAGCTGAAGAATTACCATGAAATTACATACTAGAAAGAATGTTTTCATTTTTCAGGAGGTTTGGTTTTAATCTAAGTATTTTAACTGTTTGATATGACGATGGTAATTTTAATTGTTTAATTGATCAGTTAAAGCAAATTATATTAATAAATTCTATACTTTTAAATGTATATTTACAATTTTTAGATTTTTATCATACAAAAATTGTTTTGAATTTTTACATTATAGACACGAAGATTGTGAAATATGACTTTTGCAAACATGTCCGCATTTAATCTGGCATAAAATAGTGATTTGTTTACTATATATACAGTAATCCAGTGTTCTGTAATATTACTATTGAGCTACAACAAACAGGACGGTGTGAAGCCTTAGACATGTAAATCATTTGATGTATCCGTTAAATCCTTTGCACCTAATTTTGTTTCATTATTGTTACAAGCCAAAACAGTGCTTTTAAATAGAAATTAGACTTTGAAATACAAAATCAGAAAAAGGTTTTAAGAGGATATGTGCTATTTTCTTAGATTTTCCCATTTTATTTTTATCAATCATCTTTATTTTAAATTTTTTTTCCCTCAAATTTCTCTTTTTCAGATTTAAATTTAGGAATGGCATTTTTTTTCTCCAAATTGTGTTTTAAAGATCACCTTCCCTTCACTTTAACCCCAATACAAACACTTGCTAGAACCCCCCCCAGAGGAAAGCTCATCCCCCAGACAGAAAGTAATCTAAATTTCAACAGAAATGCAACTTTTAAAACGGAAATCTATCTGCAAAAGAGAAACTTTAAAAAAGTGAAAATATCTGAAAATAAAATCAGCAAAAAAGTGAAATAAAAAAACAGCAAAGTTGTTCTCAAAAACCTTTTGCATTAAGAAGCTGTTTAAAGTTTAATTTGCAAACAATTTCATTAATTTACATTGCATTTTTTCAAATTTCCATTTTCAAAATAAATCTTTGCTTACAACAATAACTGAACAACATTCATTCCATAAAATCCTACAGATGTGGTGACAGCAGCTGTTAAGGATATATTTGTCATGAGACCCAGAGTTTCATCCCTGGTTGACCCTCATATTTATGTTTTTATTTCAGGATAAACTGCAGAACAGAACTGTTTAGTAAATTGTCTACTCACCTCTGGGTCATAATGGGTGTCAATACTCTGAAGTTTCTGTTGAAATAAGAATAGAAATGAGAACAAACCTTTTTAGCAGCAGCAGCTAATCTAACATATTCATTATAATGGGACTCAGAGGTTATCATAACTGCTCCCCTATGATTGTTTTCACTTCCTGACATTTGCCTTCAGAGATAAGGGACCACATGGATGGATAGCAGGGAGGTCTGTTGTCTCCATGGTTACCTGAACAGACTCCGACCAGGAAGTGGCTGAGCATCTCCAATAAGCCGCGTCTGCAGGTAAGTCTCTGTCCAAATGGAGCTAAAATACAGAAAAAGTACATTAAATTAAACCGCCTACAATGTCTGAGTTTAGTTTCCATTCAGTAAATAACAATCACAGAGATTGTGACGAACCCAGAGTGACCCAGACTTACCTTTCCGTTGTCACATCCTGGTTCCAGAGATCCGAAGGCTCCGAACCGATTCAAAGCGAGCCACAGCGCCGCCAGCAGGGTCGCTGCCAGCGGCGGGCAGCTCGCTTGGCTCGGCATGCTGAGATCCAGTCATTCAAGTAGATACGAACCCCGCATCTACCTGGTGGTTACACCTTCCCTTGTTCTCTAACAATAGCAGCTGACAGATAGAAAGAAACCTTCGACCTTTCCTTATCTCCAACAGACATTTACCAAACAGAGCGCCATAACAAAAGGCGGCTGTTAAACGCGTTAATGTCGGCAGAACGAAAGCTAACAAGTCTTTCCAGTGAGTCCGCCTTTTCTCTGCTTCTCTGGAGTCTTGTTGGTTGTTTCTCATTCACATAGTAAACCTAACAGGAGACAAATTAAATACACTTAGAAGCCCCAAAGAGCAAAGTGTAAACACCTCCATGATAACTTCAGAGGGACGACACAAGCTAGCGAGGCTCAGCTGCAACTTCCGTCTGCACTTCAAAATAAAAGCCTCATTTACCCATGCAAGCCTGTTTGTCATGGTTCGTGTTCTCATTTTATTGATTTTATTTTGCAACCTTTTCTATTTGAAGAGTCCCTTTGCCACCACTTCTACTAAATCAATTTTAAGAGCCATAATACAGATTTTATAAATACTGAAAGTAAAGAGAGATTGACCATTTCTCAAGTTAAATAATTTGGAAGAAAAATGTTCAATTAATAATAAAAGATGAAAAACAATAAGCTCACCTAAAAATATAAATAACATGAATTAAGTCTAAAATTAAATTACTTTTAAAATCACTGAACTGCCTTTGCTGTTGTAGATATTCTATCTAGATATTGCATGAAAACATACAGAAGAACACTTTCTATTTGCTTAAAAAAATTATTCAATTCAGTTTACTTATATAGCGGTAATTCACAAGTATCACCTCAAGAGATTTTACAGAGACAATCCAATAAAACCATATAGTCAGATTGGTTAAAGTTTTCGATCAAGGAATACCAGCCAATGCATCCGGTTATTGATTTCCAGGACATGATCCTCCTGGATGAGCTTGCGCCGTCAATATTCGCTGGCATTTTGTCATTAATCCTCCAGCAATCCCTTACACCGAGCATGCAGTGACAGTGGGGAAAAACTCCCTTTTAACAGGAAGAAACCTCCAGCAGAATCAGGCACAATGTGAGTGGCCATCTGCTGAGACCGACTGGGGTTCAACAAGACAGAAGCAGACGAGATATAAAAGGTAACTGTCATCCAGCTCCACCGGCGGCCCCATCCAGGAAAGACACAACCAAGCAGACGTGGTCCAAGCCAGTTCTCACCGTCAAAGGATGAAAAAGAGCGCAGTTAGTCAGAGAAGCAAGACTACACTGAAAAAGAGGCCAAGCTCAATATCTATAAACAGATGTTGATGGTAGTAGTACAGCGGATGGAGACACAGCTGGAGACCAGATGAAGCTGCTATGATGAGAGCAAGCAGACAGAGCATAAAGGAACAGGTTGAACTAACAAACGTGCTGCAGAATGGTGGAATAGAGATGGAATTAAGCAGTGGGATGTAAAGTCGTACCTATGTCCGGCAGTCTAAGCCTATAGCAGCATAGCTATATCGAGGTAACTCAGGATAACCAGAAACACTCTAACTATAGGCCTAACAAAGAGCTCTATACTTTAGGACAAAAAAAGACCTCTGTTTAATCTATTTTTAGTCTATATCCAATCACAAATATGGACACACATGGTCTGTGAGTGATGTCATGACCCAGGAATGTAAAAAGTTTTATTCATCTAGTTTGTTTATTCTTTAGTTCTGATTGTGTGGAGATTTGGGGAACAACATGCAAAACTTAGTCATTATTAGTCATTATTCAGTTTACCATATAGAACTCTGAAATCTATTACATTAAGAGATCATTCAAACCGGGTTTTTACTAAGTGCAAGACATTTAAATTTCAGCATTCTTGAAGTTTCATGTGATGTTAATAAAGAAGCATTGCAAGAAAATGTATAAAACCCCCCCAAACATTTCAGCCTCGGACCTCAGAAATAACAATTAACAAAGACTGCAAACCCCATTAGAATACATGTATCTACGCTGTACTTCTTTATACAATTATATTGCATTTTAAATAATTGTTTTATACATTTTAATACTTTTATACATTTTTTAAATTACATTTTACTGATTAATTAATCATTTTAAATATATTTTTATCTATTGGGGACATTTAATCATACATTTTATAGTTGTAATATATGAATCATATACTGGATAAATAAATGTGACATCAATGTTAAATGTATTTTTTTCAGTCACTAATGGTGTTTTCATGATATCTTTTGGTCCTTCATATACCTCATGGATCACATCACTATAATCTTGTGACCCCACACTTTGTGTCCCACAATACCTTGGGGGTCCCGACCCCCACTTTGGGAACCCCTGTTTTAGAATATAGAACTAAGGAAGAACAGCTGCTATAACATCAAAACAACAAAAATAAATACAAATAAATCTGATATATATAAACAATGTAAAAGTTTATATTTTATTTCCTGTTTTTTTTTAACCAAACATTGCCATTGATTTGTGTAAATGAGTCACTTTTAAGCACAAACATAAAACACGCCCTTATTTGGGAGTTTCAGTCTCACTTCCTGTATTCCAATTTCTTGTTGCTTTACATATTTTTTTAATCATGTAGCCTACAGAAGCCTTAAAGCAAAAAAACTGAGACAAATTTCCCTATTACTACTGATCAATCATCCTCTGGGAGGCCATGACTTCAACAAATCGTTGTACCTCTTGCTGTTTAAAAAAAAGAACAAAATTACACACAACTCATTAATATAGTAAAACAGATACTTTTTCCTTATGTCTTTTCTTGAATATTTGGTGTATGATCTGATGCAAAACAAAAAATCAAGGTCATTTTTGTGCAAAAAAATATATTAAAAGAATAAAGAACGTCTGCCCCAGATTTCAGTGTCAGATGCACTCGGTGGGGACGATCCTGCCTGTGGCCGCAGTGGAACCTGTATTACCTGTTGACACAGCCCAGTAATCCTCCCCACCTCTGAAAGGCCCACAAGGTAAACAAGGCTGCTTTCCAAATATCTCAGCAGATACAATGAGATGAGAAGTATGATTTATTATGTAAAAAGGAGTCGATATTTCTACTAGAACCTCCTGATTCTGCACACAGGTGGCTTTGATGGAGGCAGATATTTCCTCCTGATTATGGCTTTACTCTGAAACCTGTTTGCGGAACTTTATTTTTCTTTTCCGTACACACCTACTTTACCTCCACACCCACAAGCTTTTAAGAGAGGCACACCTTTCCTCCCATGTAAGTCTGTCAGAGGAGACCTGGCCCTCCTGGAAGGAGGAGAAGCTCGGACTGAGATGGATTCCTCACTCCCTAAAGGTTTGCCCTGCATGCTAACAGTTTAAAAATGCAGATATGATTCAGTTCTGACTTCACCTCATTAAGGAACAATGCCTTTCTGTTTTCATATGTTTTATAGTACACCAGCTGTCTTGCATTGCTTTACATAACCAAATGAGGTTTACACAGCAGAGCCTCTAATCTTGTTTGAACTAATTTGTTCTGGTTTTAGGAAGTCAGATTGTACCGATGTATATCCACACAAAATGAGCATTTACTTTTGTTGGAACAGTAAGATTTGCATGTATTTCTTTTTCTGTCAGCGACCCCATCGGGGGGTCTGCAGACCTCAGTAGATGCAGACCTAAGCGGGAAGCAGCAGACCGAAGGTCATCCTGGACAGCCGAAAGGAACCGAAGATGATCCCGTAAGTTAGGACACACCCACCTTTAAATAAAGCATCATGTATTCAGTTAATTTAATCACACAAAACACACAAAAACTAAAATTAGATATACAAATTCAGAGGTGTCAGACAGTAAGCCGTCTGTCACAAGCACTTTATGATGACTGTGTTGGACTTCAGGTTATTATAGGAAGTTAATGTTTACTTCTTTTTTTCAGGAGATGTATACAATGGACAGCTCTCCAGACAGCGATGATGAGGGTATCGACAAGAAAACAAAGAAGAAAAAGAAGCTGACGAAGAAGAAGAAGAAAAAGAAGGTTGGTTAAAAAAAATAAGCAGCACCATTGGAATCAGGGCAGCCTGTACTGGAATGGGCGCTAACAGAAAACAGCTACTCTGATTGTTTGATATATGATGAAACTATGAGAGTCCTCCTGCGGTCAGTTAAGGGTGCGGCCTCAGCTGGGAGACACAGAAGGGGAAGTTTGCTGTCGGTCCATGCAGCTGATGGAAATTTTTACTAAACTGTGTCAATCAACTGCCAGGTCTGATCTTAGCATAGTTGCAGGAGGTGTGAGTAACTTTCCTTTATGTGCGGCTGAGTGTTTGTAGAGCTCCACCCTTCTGCTCTGCTTCTTGATGCACCCATACATTCCTCCACCCTTCTGCTTCTTGATGCACCCATACATTCCTCCACCCTTCTGC
>JAUZNJ010065538.1:0-26760 GCA_034780135.1 Jordanella pulchra
ATATACACACACATATAGACACAGCATTTACTGTAAAGGGCAGGTTTGACGAACAACCTTGGACTCCAGCCCCATTGCCTCATATGCAAAAAAAAAAAAACAACCAACTTTTCAAAAGGATTTACAAGATAACACATTGTGTATTTATCCGGAGGTTTTTTTTATGGACTATCGAACAGAACTTGACCTTGAAGTCGGAGGTTGATCATTGTTGTCAGATCTTTGAAAGAGATGCATCTAAAAATGAGAGTGCACCATGTTGTAAGACCCAGTGTGTTAATGCAATTGGTTCAAAAACTCCACATATCATTCACAGATATTAGAAATAAACATTAAATATTGTCAAAAGTTTCTTTACTTTATTTATTATATTATAATCACTTTGTGATTTTTCTAAAGTGTTTGTTTCTCTAAATGCTGATGATAACAGATAGATTTAGGATTTAGATTTAGGAAAATTTAGGATCTAAGAAATGAGAATGTTAAGTATAGATCTATTTATTCTTATTTTATTATACCTATCTTATCATTTTTTTGTCCTCAATGAATTATTCTTACTTTCTCTTATAAAACATTGTGATCAACTTTGATGTTTTCACATCTGCAATAAAAAAACTATAATCACCAATAAAAACATTTATCAAGACAAATACTTACCTAATTAAAAAGGGGTTTCTATGTAGTACCCTAAAGCTTTTCTTTAGTATTGCTCTGTTAACAGCCATCGTTTTCAGTAAAGATTTTCATATAACATTCCTGGATTAGAATCTCCTTTAGTTTTCATCAATCAAATGTTCTCTTTAGTTGTTTATAAGGTTTCATTCGCCTTAAATACATTAACTGAATAATATTTAAAACCTATTAAAAACACATGTAAAAAAAACATTTGCTATTGTGAATAAACTAGGTTAAGTGTAATAAAGTTACTTTGTATTTATTCTTAAACATTTTTTGTGTTTTGATTCTTATGAGTTATTTTATTGTGAAGATCTTGGGATATTAAAACGAATCCTTTCTTAGCTTAAATCCCTTCTCGCTGCTGCTCTCTGCTGTTCATTTTCTATAATGCAAACCAGAACAAAAAAAGCAACAATGTGCAGCATCTGCTTTGGATGTAAAAAGCAGCACATTTTCCGGTTGTATAGAAAATGTATTACCTCTGAAAAGCTCACCTGTATTGATAAAGTTAGTTTCTATTTTACAATTGTAAAAAATGACGATAGAAAAATTCGCATGCTTGTTTATGTAGGTGTAATATGCAGTGATGGCAAACCTATAAGAAAACAACAGTTTTGTGAAACCTTCACTGAATTCAGAGGTGACTTCCAAAAGCATCTTTTTTGTTCATATCTTTTCCTCAGATCCTTTTCTGTACCTTAAACTCTCATAAAGTGGACATGCAGAAACTGCTCGGAGGACAAATTGGACTGGAGGACTTCATCTTTGCTCATGTTAGAGGGGAAACAAAAGAAGTGGAGGTGACAAAGACTGAGGACGCATTGGGTCTCACCATCACAGACAATGGAGCTGGATACGCTTTCATCAAGGTGAACGAGAGCAAAATTTGTAAAGGACAGAAAACCTGGCCTTGCTGTTGGGTACTTAACCTTTTAGTACGGCTGAAGTAATTACAAACAAAATTATTTCTTATCATTTTTATGGATTATACCTATGATAATGGCCGCATAGATTTATAAGTGCAAACCTTTTTCCTGCAGAGAATAAAAGAAGGCAGCACCATTGACCGACTGAAGGCAGTATGTGTCGGTGACCATATTGAAGCCATTAATGACCAGAGCATTGTAGGATGTCGACATTATGAGGTCGCCAAAATGCTAAAAGAGCAACCAAGAGGCCTTCCTTTCACTCTTCGCCTTGTGGAGCCCAAGAAAGCTTTTGGTGAGTGAAAAAAGGATCCAATCAAGGAGAAATATTGAAGTCCAAATAGCATTTAACTTCACTGATGTTTAGACCACATATTAAATTCTATCTAAGGATAAATTTAGCTGGGAATGGACCATAAAATTAAAGCTATTATGGGTCTATTGCGGGAAACTAGAAAGTATCTTGATGTTCATCAGCCAAGTAAGAAAAAATCTGGTTTTATAACTAATGGCTCTGCCAAAGCTGTTTCTGTGAAAATTGTTGAGATCCTCCACCAAAGTGAATATGCTAGGAAAAGTCACTTAAAATAATAGAGTTTAATCAAACAAAAGGAAAAAAGTCTTGTTTTAATTTCTCTAAATTTGTAAAGTTGTCAAATCTTTTAAAAGCAAACATATTTTCAATTTACACCAAACCTTAAAACTTTTTGCTACACATATTTAAATTTTTCCTCCTAGCTAAACCAAATGGCATCTTTAGCCCTCAATGAATATAATTTCTTGTTGGAAAAAAGTTCCACTTGTTCATTTACGTCATGGCTTTCCCTGTTTAGATTAACATTCAAACACTTCAAGCAAACACAGATGAAAATACAGAGAAATAAAATACAAAGTACTTTATTTACAAAACCTGTTTACTGCCTTGAGAAGTCAATGTTCAGGACATTATAAATATTTGACATAAATTGTTTCACTTGGCTTGGAGAACAGAATGGAAAGAAAGTTTCATTACTATTCTTTTCAGCCATTTATCCACCAGCAGCAACTTACCCTAAAGCCAAACCAAACTGAACTGTTAGGTTAATTATTCATCTCAAGACAATGTTTCTAATAAAATAAATGGACACATTTCTGTTATGGATTAGATTATTCTTTATTCCCCAAGCAAATCAAATCCATGAGCACACTCAGCCTTTTCTTTTTAGAGTAAAAAGTAAATAAGAGAGCAATTCCTCTCAAACAGTAACACATCATTGATCTGTACATAATTGCATGTGTACTATTTATCCTTTTCTTGCAAACATGATTTTTTTTATTAGCCACCTGCAAGAAATTACTGCACTAATGGCAGAAGATATCCATCCCCATTCCAGAATTACATATTTAAATTTTTGTCATTAAAAGTTAAACACTAAAATGAGAATATATTACTTACTGTATGTGAAAACAACTTCATAAAACATAGAGCTAAAATTTAACAGGAACATAAAAACATAAATTATCTTTATTCTGCTCTTTAACAGAAAATGCTGATATGGATAAAATAGAAGAAAAGTTTAGTTGGACTTAATGTCAGAAAATAAAAAAAAATTCAAAACGCCCCATGAGTCTTTTTTTAATGTAAATATTTATGTCAGCTGTGAATTGATGATTAAATAAAAAACTTAACCGGACTCATTAATAATTTATTGTTTTTTTCCTCTAAACTACTTAAAAACATTAAGTAAAACAATTCCTATCAAAGCACATAAGACATAACAATAGCAAGCTTTAAAGGTTTCATCTTAAGCTTCTTTATTTTTTAATCTTTTGCTGACTGTTAAATCAAGTAAAAGGAATCTCAGAAATGTAAACAATCCTGCTCAAATACCAGGTATTTTATGTGGTTGGTCCTTTGAGAACCTTTAAACGGGTATTACGACTTATAACCTGTACATTCAGACCTCATAAACACATTTGTGAGACAACTTTTATAAACTGGGCTGCATATGGTGTGCGGTACAAATCACTAATTGATTTAGAAAATATGTGTCCTACTAGGAAAGCTATAGTTTGCCGATTAAATTTAATTAACAGAAGGTTTTTGCTCAAAATAGTTAAGTTGTAAAAAAATTATGTAAAAGGTGTATCAAAAAGGTATTAAATTATAGTTGAGTACATATTGGCAACCAGGTTAACACAGTTTTATAGTCTAGTTCAAAATTGTTTTACTAGTATTTGTTTTTCAAGTAAATAACACAAAACATTTAAAAGATTAATGTGGAAAAAGTGTGGAAATGATTTTTGATGGCTTCACTGTATTGATTCACTAGACCCTGACAATTGAACAGAGTCATATAGACTTTTTAAATTATCTTAAAAGACATCGGATAGTGTGTAAAATTTAAGTGTGACTAAAGGTTGATGTTTACAGAAATGATGCCATGTTTATGACTTAGCTTTTTGGAGAAGAAGAAATATTATTTAAGAAACTTTTACCACCAGGTGGACAAGGTGAGGCAACTGAAATGATATACGGTTAACAACATGAAATGTGTGTAGGCAGGGCACCAAAGCTGATGCTACCTCAAGGCACTACTTCCTTCTAATTGTGACAGCGGAAATGTTCCACCTCTAGGAAAAAAATTAAGGGCTTTATCTCTTTCATCATGAAACAGAGCAATGAGACGTTTCCTTTTCTGAGAGGGACCGACTGAACTGGGCGCTTATCAAACAGGAAAGTAAAATCCACAGGATACTGTGTAACTTCCTGGCACTGATCTGAATCTTTGGTTCCTTCTCAAGTGAAATTACATTCTGTGTCCAAGTACATTGTTCATGAAGGTGCCTTTGGACAGTAAACAGGAATGACTGTGGTCCTGCAGAATGACAAAACAACTACATCAGTGGACTACTTGTCCAAGGATCATAACTGTGAGACTAATGTGGATGACTGTCCTCACTTAAACTAAAAATGTAAGCAAATAAAATACAATTTAAGCAAATAAAATACAATCAAGAAAATATTTTACAGTAGTTATTCTTCATTTTAGAATATAAAGATCAACCTTATCTCGTTCTCATGCTTATCTTGTGGGCCAGCTGTCCCAGCAGAGACTCCCAGGGATCCCTCTACCCAGATAACTTCCGCTCAAGGTATTTCCAGGTCAGCTTAGAGATAGTCTCTTCATGTATCCTGGGCCGTCCTCTGGACCTCCTCCTCGTGGAGGGCTTTGGTACAGGCAGACGTTTCTATTTTAGTAAATGAGATTTGGTTGGAACATGTCTCTTTAATGATGCAATCTATGGGAACTGGTTTTCTTTTCTTTAGTTCACCAGGGCTTATGGTTTGCTTCATATGATGACAAGGCACATTAACAAGGAAGACCAAGTGACTCTATATACAGCTGTCAGAATAAATCCAGCCTCTGTCTCTCTCCTGTCGTGCAGGCTAACAGGAGGTTTTTAAGTCTTCACCCTCTGTTTATTTTAATGTTAACTGTCGTTTGGCAGTGTGGTCTGGTCTCTTTACAACCTCACCTTAGCAATGCATGCAACCATTGTGCATTTTTTATTTTCAGAACACAACACAATCTCAGTATCAATCTCTAAAAAAAACCTTAAGACTTAAAGAAAAGATGCATAATCTGAATCTGATGGATAGGATTTAAAGCAAAAATGACAAAAGTTGAAATACTGAAGCTCTGGGAAGTTCGCTGAACGAGAGATCCCTCTACTCCCACATGCAAGAGAGTAAAATAGGCTGCATTCCTTTATTGCCTCACATCATTTGTTTTTCATTTGGCCTCCTTGATTTTGCCGCTTTGGTAAACTTGGTACTTGTGGAACTGATTTGTTTATTTGTGTTCCTGTGTGAGAAATAGACTCTGGAGGAAGAGAAAATGTTGTGACCACAAAATACAGTAAAAGTTTTTATTGGTTGTAAAACCTGCTGACTATTACAGCCAGAAATACACACATATACATTGATATTAATGACATGATGATTTAGAATGTGTTTTAAATAGGTTGGTTTTGTTAAATAAAACATATTTCAAAAAAAAAAATATATATATATAAAATTTCATGAGCACGCTGATACTCCTATCCTGACAATATAAAGTCATCTTATTCCCAGTGTTGGACAACTTTAAAATGCACATTAAAACAACCCAAAACTGTAAATCTCTACATCATCATTTCATCAATAATAGGATAGCTACGTTGGTTGGATTTGATGGATAATTGTGCAGAAAAAAAAATCATATGATCATAAGCAGCAGAAATTACAGGATTTTCTGATGACAGTCTCCCTGTTTATGTGACTAGACATGATTGGAATGAGGACAAAAGCGCCAAAATCGAACGAGGGCAAACTGGTGAACGGAAGAGAAACTCTTCGTCTTCGCTCTAAGGGTGCAGCTACAGTTCAGGAAGTGGTGAGTTTCACATGAACCGTGGGATAAACGACTGCTGTGACTTCCTTATGTGGTCAGAAGGCACATTATGCACATTTATAAACACACATCCAAACGGTTTTTAATTATTTTATTTATTTTTTTTATCTAATCCTTTACTTGTAATTCTTTTTTACTTATTCATGTTTACACTGGAAGCTATGACAGCAGTGCACTGACCTGACCATAAATGAGCCTGACACTTCTAAGAAGTCATAAACGATGTTACCGGAAACAGTTCATCACAGTGTACAGAGATTCGGCATCATCCTGAGTTATTTAAAAGCCAAAAATAATATTGATTAAATGAAGCTTCACAAAGCATCAACAGTTTTTTAACATTGGGTTTATTTGACCTGTTCTGTGTGAGTTCTTTCGTTACTCCTCAGCATCTCTATACTTGGACTACAATCCAGTCTTGTATAAACATGGGACATATTTATATTACATGAGGTGAAGCAGGAATGAAAATCTTTTTTGGGCCTGATATGTTTAGAAAAGAGAATGTACTGCAGATCCTTGAGGCTCTTGTCATCACATTTCAGCAGATGCCTTTGTTTTTTTTTTTTTTGCCTGCTTCTCAAGCAGAATGAGTTTGAAGAACAGGCCACCAGGAAGGTGGATGATCTTTTGGAGAGCTACATGGGGATTAGAGACCTGGAGCTGGGTAAGGCTACTCAGATAGCATTGATGTCTTTTGATGGAAACTATGTTAACATTTACAGCCCTGGAAATAAACCAGTTCAGAAAAGATCCATATATACAAAGAAATCCTTATTTATGTATTTATTTTAAAATGCTTTGCCAAGTTTTTGAAATTCTTCTTTTAGATGTAGGATCATAAATATTTCTTCTAGATAACTTGCCTCAAGGGAGCGTTAGCATTTTTTTTAATAAAAGAATGTTAGTCATTTTTGTTCCTCTAAATCTTTTTACATTTTTAGCCCTGAACTTGACATACTCTAACTCCTTTTTTTGTCATAGAAACTGATATAGGGCGTTTAACAGACATAAAAAGATGAAACATAAAAATTGATGCAGATTTCTGTAAAGTTTTAGTGTTCAAATATGGGTCAACAGTTTACCTTTATTAAAGTCCACCAAATTTAACCAGTAAGGTGTCAGTGACTCAACTGTAACTTCCACTCTCACCATTAAAGGGATGCAAGAAGAGTATAGATTAACTAGTTTATGGATTATGAGTATTCATCAAAATCAGTCGGATGCACTACTAAACAAATTAAGCTACTGGGTCACTATTTATTTGTCAGAGACGGTATCCATCCTATTCTGGCTCAGATATCAAAGGTTGAGCCTTTTCAAACTGCACTCGCTTTCATATTAAATCTTTAGAGCATTTTTGATGCCAGAGACCAGTTTCTGGAGCATATCAAGCCAGTATGACCAAGACCTGATCAAACTGCAGAACCAAACCACACTGCTTACCTGGATCCTGGAGTGGTTTATTCGCTGTGTGAATGCATGCCCCTCCCAGTGGACCAAAAGCAGGATGAAATGACTTGAAGAAATAGCCAAGTGTTTGAGCAAGATAGGAGAACAAGGAGGAAAAGCAAATAAAGAACTGAAATCTGAAAACAAAATACAATAGTTTGAAAATGTCTCTCTGGGCTACTAATAGTAGTAAGGAGCTGCAGCTGGAGAACTACATTTAATTGCCAAGTAACAATGGAAACCATGGAGCCAGTTTTCTTCCTGTTGCATTATTTTTTGCTTCTTGATCAGCAGACTACAGGGATAGTAGTATCTGTTAAACAAATCCATTCAGCAGCATGATGTTCGTCACGCTCTATCTTTGTGTAAAAACAAAACTAAGTCAAATGAAGGTGTGAATTTCCCCACTCTAAGCATCCCCTGGATCATTCAGGCTGCCCTCAGTGGGGAGTGGAAGGCTCTTGAGAAACTGCATTAAAAACGGACCTTACATTGTTCTCCAAGGTGTGGCTGTCAGCTTAATACTTATGCCTCTTGTGATGTCATCGGTCTAAAATAGAAACATAATATTTTTTTTCTTTTTTCTCTTTGCAACTCTAAAATGTACTCATTACCCAATTATGTTTCTTATTTTCAGTGTACTTTTGTGAAAAGAGGAACTACTTAAAAGCATCTCTGACTTCTGACATCTTATTTCTGCAGCAACCACCATAGTGGAAGCAGGCAAGGACAAGAAGAACCCCGACGACTTTGCTGAGGCCCTGGACTCTGTTCTGGGAGATTTTGCTTTTCCCGACGTGTTTTTGTTTGATGTTTGGGGAGCTATTGGAGATGTTAAAAATGTTAGAATGTAGATATATATAGTTAAGACTCATATATATCTGTTCTTTGATAAATTCAGTTATACAGAAAGAAAACAACAAAAAAAAAAAAACTGATTTAGCTGTCCAGATATTCCCTCCTTAATACGTTGTTTGATTTTTTTCTCTCTTTCTGATATAATCACAATAAGGACCAGCATTAATTCATCAATCTTCCTTTGGACTTTTGAATGTACCCTCAGTGGATCATCACTCTAATGTCAATAAATGCGAAACACTGTAAACTCCAGAGTACTTTAAAATGTTTCTGTACTCCATGCACAGCTTACATCAAAGCTTACAAAACATTAAAGGCTTTCCGGTGAACTATATTATAAATGTGGGTTAAACAAGATAAACCATGCATCAGGGACATCTAGGAACCTTCTGGGAATCTATAGTTAAAAACAGGCACCGTAAACTAACATTACCCAAGAGAAAACCGGCTGGAAAAAACAAGAGACAAATATGTTTGGGTTACTTTAAAGGTGAGCAGGGATCTGTCTTAGATCTTTGAACAAGGGTACCAAGTTTACGTTTTCCTAAATTATAAATCAAGCATTCAGAGTGGAAAAAAAAAACATGTCATTAATGTGTTGGCGGTGATACCATGTTTAAAAAAAAAAAACTTTCCTGATGGAGGTCTGTTGTGTTTCTCGTCAAGGAGAACAAAATTGTAGAATGGTTTAGAGTACTAAGCTTTTATTTGAGGAGTGATTCAGTACATATTGACAGCTGCTCAGCTGAGTAAAAGGACAAGTACAAAGAATGATTTATTAACAATTATTTCTTTTTCCTTAAATAAATCAAAAAAGCTGAACATCTTAGAGTATAATCAAACCAGCCCTGTGGAGAGATCCTGAAAATCATGAAAAAAATAATACAAAGGGGCAAATGGCCAGCTAAATGACCCAACTCTGCAAAACAGATTATCAGTCATGCTCAGCCAAACAGGAACTCAACAGCCCTCTACTTCCTATGACTAAATAAACAGATCAAATGAGTTTTTTAACATGTGTTTGAATCTATGTTTAAAGGTAAAACTTTACATTATATATTTCCAGACCAAAAAAATTAAACTGACAGAAATAGCCTTTTCACAGTTTTACCATGTTTATAGATTTAAACTGAACTGATTATTGGAAGTTCTGATTAAATTCTGTACTCAAAATGAACTAAATTACAGGTATTGGCAAAAATCTCAAATATTATGAATTGGTTCAATCTCATGATTAATTTATAAGACATTTCTCTCAGTACATTCTTCTTAATAAAACAGTGTATAGGTTAGAAGTTTACGATGACTGTTTTTAAAAGCTGGGCACATTTCAGATAAGTGGATTTAAGTTTCAAAGGTGTGTTTCTCAAAATATTTTGAATTGATATTGACACTGAATTGAAATTGAATTGACTAAAACAATTTATTGTATCTATACATGGATAAATAATAAACAGAGATACAAATTGTTATAAGCAACAAAAACAGCCACTAAAGAACAAAAGACAAACCACATTTTAAAAGCAATTTTATGTAATAATATAAAAAAACACATTACAATTGCATTTTTAAACAATTTATTACCAGTAAAGAAAACAAGAATTTTTTATTCACATTTACCAAATCAGAAAAATATCACATAGCAAAAAATAATACTGTCAATCAAGTTATTTCATTTTCATAATCCTATATAGTGGTGTCCACTTTGGTTTCCATATTTTGTATTTGAAGTTTTTTAACTCTAAAACAATGTTTTTACACTGGTGCTCTACTACTCATCCAGTGACAGCTCGAGATAGACAGCATCTGCAACCCTGCAATTAGTGGGTGGAGAAAAAATTTGGATGGATGGATGGATGGATGGATGGATGGATGGATGGATGGATGGATGGATGAATGGATGGATGGATGGATGGATGGATGGATGGATGGATGGATGGATGTCAACTGACAATATTCTAAAAATCAAAAAAAGCCTTAACTAATGACCATTTTATTGTTTTTGTATTTAAGCATCAAATATCTATTCATGTATATATTCCTGTTAATTATAACATTCACACAGTGTTAGCTGCTTATAGAGTAGGCTAAAAGTACAGCAGGTAACAGAGGACTCTCAGCTTACATATCTCATTTTTAGCTTTGCTTGTGTGCCAGTGAAGTAAGTTTTGGAATATTCATATAATTGGCTATTTCTTTGTGAATATAATACTTCTTAGACCTTGTATTAGATCCTAATAGTGATTCAATGATAATATCAGACATTGAAAATATTACCTGCAACAAAAAAAGTTTAAATTACTTCACATTGCTGTGCAACCATGCTAGTTATCCTTATTACATTTTACATGGAAAGTTACAGCAGACTGGATTACAGTTAGTGGGACGCTTTTGTCAAGTCTGTGCAATTATGACTCAGATCCAACCAACAATGGAGTCGGTGAGGATGGCGTTGTTGGAGATGAGGGCATTGAATTACATTTTTCATGACTATCGGGGAGATCTGAGCCCAGGTTGTTCCCCAATGAAGAGCGGGTGAATCTACTGACGTTCTCACGAAGTGATGGATACAAAGATATGACCGAGTTCCGAGACCAATCAACACGAGGGTTGACTTTCTTTAAAACTGACCGTCGAAACAGGATGTATACCCACGGATCTAGGATTTGATTCCAGGTGGCAAAGCGTATCCAGAGGAGTAGATAACTCACCGTATAACCCGTCCCGGCCAAAGCTGTCTTAACAATGAAGACCTGAAGTTGAACAGATTTAGTTTTGGTAAAATACCAAACAGTAGAGTCAATAGATGAATGAAAGAGAAGAAAATGCATTAGAAGAGGTGAAGAAGAAGAAAGAAAGGATGAAGAAAGGAAAATATTAGGAGTGGAAATTTTGAAAAAGGAACAAAGAAAAAAATGAAATTGGTTAATATTATAAATAAACTAACAACAATAACATATACTGATATGCACATTATAGGGTAATGCTGTCATGGTAGTTGTAAGGCAAGGTTAACAATGGAATAGTAAATAATCCCTACTTGATCTAAAATTTAGTTTAAATTCTCCATGTACAGAAAATCATGCAAACAAGCTCATTTTAGATGATGTGTAGATTAAGGATGACTTTAGGCTCTTTTTAATATTTTACTGGTTTACAATGTAACATCCAAGCAAAGAAATGAAAACGGTTGCCTCGTGCAAATCCAGATCCTTTTTTTAGTAAATGGCTGCATGCAAATGGTGAGATTAAAAGTGTATTTGGAATAACTTCTAAAGTAACAAATAATCACTAAGGATTGATCCATCAGCAAGTTAATGCAGTTATCTCATTTCATGCAGTTTTTTTATTTTTAATACTTGCTTTAACATGGACAGTGTTAGGTTTTACTGCAACAATGTTTTTCTCCCGTTTTTAGGTCTAGAAGATTATAATTAAGAAGGAAACAAATGACCTCGAAACAGCAAAAGAAAGACAACTCTATGTTTCCTAGTACTCAATAAAAATCCCTGTGTGTTCTCTGGAATACCAAAACAACAACTTACTCAGATGCACCAACCATACATACATAAAATCATTCTGATTCATTTTACAGAAAGCAATTTTAAACAAATTGAAACTAGTATAATTAAAAAAATTTTTAGGTTTAAGTAGTTATTTAGTAATAACAATAACAGTTTTATCCAAAAAATAAATATAAATTTATATTTACATTTATTCCTAAATCAATAAGTGAGATAAGAATAAATTTGAGCTCATTGTGCATAAAATAAAGTGCACCTTCATTCACATACCATATGGTCTTTGTCTTGAGATTTTGCTGTGGAATCTTTTTGGAAGGTTTGATAGAATCTATCACAATTATAAATACAGTAATACATAAGAATGACATGACTTTTAAAAATATGTTACATTTAAAGCAAATGTTTCCATACTGTCTAATACTTTTTCCTGTTTATTTTTGGATAAGGAGGATAAAGCATAGAGAATGTAGTTAGGACATCATTGCCCAACATAGCTGAAATTAATTCAGTGAGATGATGATTCTTGGTGGTGTCAGTCTCTGAGTAAATTTAAACTACTCATTTCAGCTGTGAGATGGTTGAGGGGTACTTGTATCTACAGAAACTATTTTGAGCCACCAATAAGTCTTTAAAGATTTGACTGGGCACAGGACTTATAATTTTATTTATACTCTGTGTCCTTATTGGCTTTACTATGATGTTTTATGTTACTGTTGCCCTCTTCTTCTTCTGTTTAGATTGTATTGACATAAAGTGTCAGGTTCGCCTCAAAGAAAACAGAAGAAAAAAAATCCAAAAGTGATGGTCTATAAAACTGGTCTCTGTGTTATTTTCTGGCAGAGCAGTGGCTTTCTCTTAAAACTGTTCTCATGAAACTAGCCTGGACAACCAAACCTGGTTTTGGTTGTTTTAAATAACCTATACTTATGGAGAGTTTTAGTTTAATAATTTAAATGTTTTTGAGATATCTTTATATCACTAACTAGATTTCAAAGCTCTTAAAGTCCCGTTTGTGAATGCTTCAGACAGGTTCTAAACCACCATGGTGGTTTCTGTGACTTCAATGAGCCGGAGAAACCAAATAGATGTCTGTGGTTTAAAAAGAAATACTGTAATATAGGGATATTCAATTTTAATTACAAAAAATAAAAGCCATATTAATGACAATTCCTTGAATTTATAAAGGTCTTCTCTTCATTTTTTTATTTCTAATTTTATTACCTAAAATTTTCAGTGTTGGTAAAACTGATATAGAGCACCAGTGTGTCCATATATGCTTAGCCCAAAGAGCTTTTATTTTTTAAATGCCTGTATACGTATTTTCCATGGTGGACTTTGTTAATTTTCATTAGGTTTGTTTCTTCCACTAGTTTCTTCTTTGTACCATCTGCTTTTATTTTGGTTAGCCTGACCCTTTCTGTTCTGTGTTCTTGCTGTTTTTGGGTTCCCAATCTTCAGTTGGTGCTTTTTAAGTTGTTTCTAGTCATTTTCTGTTTTTGCATTCTGGTTTAGATTCCTCTTAATATTCAGTTTTCTTTGAGCCATTCATTTAATCAGATTTCATATGTCTCAGTAAGCCTGCCCTCCATTATCCTCTGTCTATGTTTTTTTTTTTTGTTTTAGTTATATTGATTTTAATTCATACTTCTGGAGCTTGAATTATTATTTTGCACATTAATCTTTGCTCCTCTGCCTCACTTTTGACTACATTTGGTTCCTCCATAACCAGCATCCCTTTTTAGAAAATACATCCACAGTGTTTATGAGATTTATTGATAGTTAGATACAGAGGGAAATGACTGAAACAAAATATTTAACCCAAGAACATTTACACGATCCCTTCAAAAGCAGTTTGAAGCATCTTGGTTCCTTTTACACTTTCTGTGGTCTTGGATTTTTTTTTTTAGCTCTGGCTAAAGCTAGTAGCATAATTTGTTCAGGTTATGTTGTTTTGAATTTTATTTACTTCAAAACTTGAAATTAAACAGAGCAATTTATAATTTGTAAACATTTTTCCAGTGACTCTCATTCCAAACCAGTTATAGGAATACATTCCCATTGCATTTGATTTACATTTTATTTAATCTCATTCCACGGTGATAGAATCCTTGTCCTTAAAATTTCCCTCATTTTTTTTGTTGATTTTATGTGCACAGATCAGAAGAAATAATCCGCTTTTTAACAAATCAAACCAGCATTGCTTTTCATGCTTGATTCTCCAATTTTCATGCACATGTTGCGGATTTGTTTTGTTTTTTTCTAAACGTAAACATTAGTCGCTAAATCTAGTATTTAACAGGGAGTTGTAAATATATATTTATTATGTATAATGAGTGCTGAGGCGAATAGTGACATTTATGAAAAATGTTAAGGGACTGTTGTTGGAACACCTGTGGAAAACAAACTAAATAGCGACACTGGAACTAGACCATATTCTTTTTCCTTCTGTAAAATAGCAAATTGTAAAGAACTACAATATAGTTCCTAGCGATAGATTCATGAGACGGATGAAAGCAAGCAGTAAGTTATATTTGCCAGTCACATAGTTGGTGGGTTAGCACTGTTTAATCCACACAATAAGAAATAATGGTGTATAACCAGGGTTTTAAAAAAATGGCAACAGCATGCTGGAGTTGCAGGCGAACAAAAGCCCTCAGGATATGATGGGGTAAACAGTGACTGTTTAAGCAGCACATCACATTTGGACAATTGTCCATTTGTTACTCGCCTTAGGTTGGACACTGTAATCAAGATGTATATCCAGGGGTCAAGTATTTGATTCCAGGTGGCGATTCGAATGCAGAACAAAAGCATGTCATCACTTGCGGGGGGACTCAGTGCGCTCATCAGAATATATATCTGTGCAGGACGTCACATTCCTAAGGTTAGACATGACTGTAGGCTTGAATAGGAATGTGTGCCAGCACTCGACATGCATGTAGTTTGAATAAGGGAAACCTAAGATTATGAGTTATTGTTCTGCAACATTACTAAAGGCCTAAGAAACAAATAGCCTTTGTAAACAAATCAACATGTTATAAAGTAAAATAGGTATATGTATTTATTTTGCAAACTAAAAATCAAGCATATAATTAGTTGTGGTTGTTTAATGTTGGTAAAACTTGGTGATGTTTAACCTTGTATTTCCTTTTTCTTAAATGTTGGTAACATTTATTTTAAAGCCCATTCAGAAGGTTGTCAGATGGAATGTGCTGCACCAATGCACAATGGTTGAGCTAGTGTGAATTTCCTTTAGAGGAAATGTTTCATTAATTCTCAAAACCTGTAAAGTGTCATGTTGAATTAGGCATAAAAGTGCCCTGTGATGCATGATAGTAAAAAACCCCTCTCAGATCAGCTTGTCAAGGGGCAACATTGCAAAGACTAAATGAAGCATACAAAGGAATGCAGAGAAAATTAGCTTGGCCCTTTGTGATGCCTTATTAGGGTGCAAACATCTGAAGTACCGATAACAAAAAAGGAACAAAGGATTAGGTTTAGGACAAAAACTCTCTTTGGTTTCAGAATCAATGGGTTGACCACACAAAGTAATGACTTGACTTTTTAGCTTTTTTCATGTTTCATTTTTGTTAGCTTGGAAAGTACAGGAAAATAGAAGGATTAATAGCATACTGCATGTTTTGTGGGTATCTACAAATGTATTGCTAAAGCTCACTTCTGTTGGGTCTTATCACTGCACAGCACACACTGTCACAGACTACAGATGACAACACAGATACCGAGGCCTATGCACATACACACAGTAAACAGGGCCATAAATATTTCCGTTGATCCTGTCATAAGAGGAAAAACCAAGTGTCCAATTGATTCAGCATTTTGTCAGTTCCCACGGCAAGTTTAAAAACAACTATCAGCAGGCCTGTGACCAATGGTGCAACTACTACTACTTTTAGGGAAATTTGATGCCTTTAAGTCATCCTTTATGGTAGATAGAGTCCAGCTATGTGTAATTCAACCAGAGTTTAAATAAAAACAAAATTATTACAAAAGAAAAAAAAAATGGGAGGCATTTGTAACAAATGTATACTTTTTACCATCAAATTGATTTTCTTGCCCCAAATGTCTTGAATGGATTTAAATTTTCTAAGACCCTGGAAGCTCTGGATATATTTTCAAGGTCCAAACATACCTCTTTTGGTTCCACTGACAGAAGTAGGCTACTCCTGTATTCACCATTTTTTTTAGTTCACTTCAAACCTAACACTCCTAATAGAGGGCAATAATATGTTGGTCTTTTCACTGTACACTTGGAAGACACCTCTACCTCTAATGTATGCAAAAAGAAAAAGCAGCAGAATTCCCCACGTGGCAAACAAATAATCTTTTTTTTTTTTCATTTTCTGTTCATGGTTTAAGCCCTCATTTATGTATTTGTGGTTTGTTTGGTGTCCCCTTCTGGATGGTAGTTGGATTGTCATTGTTGGCATTGTTGGTCATTGTACTAAAAGATCCTACTTGGTTGGTAAAGACTAATGCATTTACATTACAAAGGTTGTATTTCAGATGAACGGTAAAAGTAACAGTGAAATACAAAATATGGCAAAGGGTAATTTTCATAAAGTGAACTACTCTCCAGTCTTAGGGGTCTGGAGCCGTTGCCCCTGTTTTCTTCCAGTATTGCCATTTGTTTAGCTCTGTTCATCTTCCTATCAAGTTTGACAAACTTCCGTGTCTCTACTGAAGAAAACCACTTCAACAGCAAGACCCCACCTACTCCCATGCTCCGAAGTAGTGGTAGTTTTTTTAAGTGTGATGACAAGTGTTAGTTTTCCTGAACATACAGTGCTCTGCATGAAGGTTTATTGTTAAAATAATTTCACCCGAGATGTGTCTTTGAAATGTTGTCTGTGCCATGGATTCTGGATTTAGGGGTAAATCTAATGGTTATCTTTCAACAGTGACTTTTTTTCTTGCTATTTATCCATAAAAGTCAGATTTGTGGTGCATAAAACCAATGTTTTTTCCCTCACCTGAGCTGTGGCTCTCTATAGCTTCTCTTGAGTTACGATGGGGCAATTTATGATCTAACCCTGCTCTAAACCTCTTCATAACATACATCAATACTCCACTTACTTCTCTGGCCATCGTATTAGGGTTTATTCACTAATGTTCATCCTATAAATCTCATGATTCCATCACAGAACAACTATAATTATACTGAGAATAGAGTAAACCCAGTTGGGCTCTGTATAGTAATCAGGTTACTTTCGATTGATAGACAGGTTGATCTGACTTGGCATACTGGAATGAGGAGATGGGATGAGGATAAAAATGTTTCCCTTATTTATACATTTTCTGTTGTTTTTTGTATGAATTAAAAATATTTTCCTAATTATTTTATCAAGTTTCTAAATTTTTTTTATAACATTCATCTAGGATTTAGATGGAAATAAAATCAAATCTGAACAGCCTAACCAGAATCTTATTAGGGATTACTTTGTAAATTTGGAACCATTAAAACAAAAAAAAAAAAGAAAAGAGAAAGAAAAAGCCTCCCTATCCCTATCTAAAAGGAATTAGGAAAAAAGAACATCTTACCAGTAAAGGGCACCAGCACACCGTGGCAATGGTCATGATTAGTATGAGCTGCACCATCATTTCCACTTCATGGTCTCTGCGCCGCTGTCTTCTCTCTGATCCACAGCACACCTTGATCAGGGTCACCACACTCACAGTGTTTAAGAAAAACGATGCAGTAATGCTGATTAGTCCAACCAAAGAGAAGAGCAGTGCAAATGTCCAGTCAACTCTCTTGGGGGTGATGTTGATGAAACACCAGGAGCCAGGCGTCTGAATATGGTAGCTACCAAAGCCTGCAAGTGGCAGCACCGATATGCTTCCAGCAATAAACCACACCATCAGCACCATGGAGACAGTTCTTTGCTTGGACATTCTGGACGAACGTGCAAATGGGAGGTTGATGCCAATGAAGCGCTCAATGGCCATGGTGGCACCAAGCAGCAAAGGGCACAATCCATAGAAGACCATAGACATTCCCATAAAGTTACAAAAGTGGCAGGTAGGATCTGACTTACTCCAATCAACATGTGTAACATAGAAGGAGATTACAAAGGAGCCGGTGACAAGCAGACCCATGAAATCTGTGACCACAAGACCACCTAGGAAGATGAGAAAGAAAGAGCGTGAACGGCTTTGTGTCTCTCTGCAGGATTTGACGAGGACAATAAAGGCGATAAGATTTGAGATCAGGCCCAGAGTGGTGAAGGTGGCTGAGTAGTAAACGTTACTCCCTGCACCAGGTTTATAAATGTATGGAGTGCTGGTGTTGGCGTAGCACAGTGAGATGTTGCTTGAATTAGCCATGATGCTCAGCAGGTAGAAATTCAGATCTTGAAATTCAGAGTTGAAGAGATGGAGTCTGGGAAAATCACTTCAGCCAACCTAAATAAATGAAAATAGAAGTTTCACTTTAAGAGACTGTTTAAGTTTAGTTGGAGAGTAACCACAAAGCAAATAAATGTTATAAAAACATATAATGTTTTGTTCTTAAAAAGCTATCCAAACAACTTCTAAAACCAGGAAAAAACATTGAAATAGGTAAGTGACATCAGGAGGTGATTACTTCTTAAATGGAAAACTTGCTGAACAGTCAAGCAGTGGTTGGCATAGAAAAAAAATAGAAAAAAGACAGTGAGTCAGAGGAACCTCTGTTTTGTGAATTATATAGTAAATGGCTGGCCCAGGACTTCCAGACGACTAGCAGACGTGTTGGTCATGGAAGACAACAAGCACGTGTACAGTATAGAGTAAGTTTACTCACACTGCATCACTGACTGAGTGCAGCCCACTGGTCTCTAAGGGGTATGGGTAAATGCAGAGGACAAATTTTCACACAGCTGAAAAATTATGGTTATCAGTTTGCTCCTTTTTTAATTAACAATTAAAATCTTTCTGATCATAACACACATTTCGATATCACACAAGGCCAACTCGAGAAATACACCAGTTTCTCAGTTTTTTTTAAATAATAATTTGACCTATTAACGGAAACATGCCATCCAAACCAATCTGGCGCTATGTGTAAACGTTCCCTAAAGTTGGTGTTTGGGTGTGCCGTCCTAGTGGCTACAGCAGTTATCAAGAAAATGTCATGTAAACTGGCAATGAGTCACTTACATGGCAGTGTTAATGGTTTGTTCTCTGCAGAATCAATTTAATTTAGTTTCAAAACAGTCTGAATTGAAGGCAACTGGGCTTATACTCAGTTTTGATGAATATCCAAAACCTATCTATGAGTTTTTGTCAGTTTTAGAGACTCTCAGATGAACAACCATAAGTTTGGGAGGTGCTGTTCTGAAGGCAAATTGTTATATGAGTTTGTCAAGTCAGTTGCAAATAAATGACCTTCCCGTCATTAGATGTCAGTAGTGTCTATTATTTGGGCATAAGTTGTTTACTTGCTCATCTGAATCTGGATGAGTCTTTGTGTAAATTGGCAGTAATTGCTTAGTTTTGTCTGAGCTCCTGGCTCTCCTGTGCTGTGCCAAGAGTTTATGCAGAAGTTAATTAGTTTATCTGTTTTTAGGGACTGGCTTGACTTCTTGGAGTTGGATTTTGATCCAAAGGTTATTTATGCATCTATACCAGTGAGTTGGTGCTTTTCCACTGTAAAAGCTGAATGCTCTTCTCTCCTCATCTTCCGTGTTAATTATTGGCCACAGTTAGAAACAAAGGTGGAGCTAATGGCACACTTACAGAATGACGGTAAAACGTCTCCGTTCTTAAACTATATGGAGGAGAGACAGGTGGAACAGTTCAAATCTTTTTGATTTGTGGATAATGGCTGATAAACACAAAACCTTTTTGGTCTGAATGGCTAGGTGTGGCTTCTGAAAGAAACTGAGCTGTCCAGAATATTGTGGTGAATTACAGTTAATGAATGATTTGAGGAGTATTTTTTCACATAGGGACAGAGTGATTTAGATAGCTTTTTTGTTAATCTTTTACAAACTCTTGATGGTAAAACTGCTTCTTCCAATATCTTAGAACATCTGTTTGATATCAAAGTTTGTTGGATGATCAGAAAGGGAGTGTACAGCAAATACAAAAAAGGATAAGTTTGTCTGGGCAAAAAGACTTTTTAGATGACTGTAAACTATTGTTTTTAGACTTTGATTTTAACTTTTCAAAAGCTTCATTAATATGCATTAACTGAAACTTAACCAAACAGACTCATCATCCATCTAACAGTCATTCATCCATCTAATTAAAACAGATACTCACTTTGATATAGTTTACTTAAGGGTGAAAACCGTGTTAGTTTTTCACAGAAAATCCTTGTAAAATATTTAGGCCACTGTGCTTTTAAATGGGGGTGGATTCCAGTTAAAATGTTTTTGCACTTCTACATTTTTCCCAGCATGTACAACAGCTCTGTTATATTGCAATGATATAATTAGCAGGGGTGGGAAAAGAGCATCGGTCAGGTGATGAAAAAAGGCTGAAACAGCATTTATAGAGCAGGTAAACTAAATAACTTTATTTGAATCTGAAATCTAAATATGAAGAGACATTTTGTGTTTTCTTTGTGCCAAGCTTGGAGCAATCTACAGACATAACAGGCTATTATTTTCTTTAAAAGTTGTAAAATGGGAAAGATCATCTAAGAAATCATCTGAAAATAATTTAGCATAGCAGAGGGGTGGGGGTTGGGTGGGGGGGCAAAGTAGAGGAGAGTGACATCTTGATTACAATATGGATGGAGAGATAACATATCCTGACAGGAAATACTAATGACAGAGCCATTAATTTACCTAATGTATTGTCCCAAGTGGCCCAGGTTCAGCATGTCATTGTGACCAAAAAGAAAGTGGCCTTTAAGGAAGTATCAGGTTTTAGTAAATATTACTTTTAGGGATAATGACATAAATAAAGGAAGTAATATTATTACCCTATGCAAACTATTTGTTTTTTGGGATTTTTGAGGATATAAATAAAAAAATCAAGCAAAGAAAAATAAATATCCTTAAAAATCTCCCAACTTAATATATGTTTTTATTATTGTGTCAAGATACAATATGAGTGTCAGCAAAGCAATGGGTCTACTGGCAAATGTTAGACAGGGAAATGCAGCATGAAAACTATGTAAAGAATTTAAAAATGAATGCCTAAATAGTAAAGCCATAAATAAGGGATTTATTTTAAACTGGACTTTATATGCAACACATGAGTAACATGACATAATATGACTAAGTTGAAAGAAGCTTGGCATTAGTTAGAGTTATTGCACTCTTGCAAAATCAGACTGTTTATCTGCAAACCTTGATCAATAGCTTAAACACTTTGTGTCTTGGGTGTGTAGAACCTATGAGAAAGCTGAGCGACCACTTCATAAACTTCATTAGTACTCGTGGTGAGACCTAAAGTGACCTTGTCTAACTATAGGTGGGGCCCTAAATTAGTATATAAACATATTTCAGCAGATTTAAAGTGGCATATAGATACAGGAACAATTATAATAAACCAGAGAATTAGGTTAAAGCTACCAAGAGAAAAACCCTTGCAGAACTGTGTTTTGAAAAAAACATTATTTCAAAAATGAAAAGGCTAAAAGCTTTGTGCAGGTTTGCATTTAGGTGAAAATGATTGATAATTGTTTAAAATGGTGCAGCAGTAAAGCTCACGCAGAGAGAGGGGCCTCACGGGTTCAGGTTTCAGCTGTTGACCTTAACTGTAGGTCTTTTCGCTCTTCCTCAACCTCTTTTCATGTCAACTAACTTCCAAACAAAAGTCACTAGTGCAAGGAAAAAAAAACTTCAAACAAAATGATAATTATCTAGATAACATGTCAATGTTTGAAAACAGCTCAATGAAAATGGCAATAAATAAATGTGGGTATTTCTAAAAGACAAACACCCTACAGACTATTGAATTCAAAGATTTGGTTGAATTTCTTTTTTAGAAAAGTTCATCAGGCAAACATGTTTCAACAATTTGAAGCTCTCTTAAATAGGATGTGTGCCTGTGTCTGACCAGCCCTGATGTTATGGTTGTGATTGATGAATGGTCAGACATTTACGTAGGTGAGCAGCCCATAAAGAGAGTTTTTAACCATTACAATGCTTCTGGCGGATTAGAATCTATGGCAAAAATCTTGCACAAAACATTTTTTTGCAGGTTAATCAGAGTGGCAGAGTTTTGTCTGTTAGTTTCCAAGACACTGAAATATTAGTCACCAGTTAATGTACATACCTGGCTGCTATTGTTTAGTTGCATACTTGAAAGTGGAGCAAGGTAGACCACAGGGTGAATTCAACCAAGAGAAGATAAGTCTAAAGTACAAAGCAGATGCAGGAAGCTTCAGGTTACTTTCACTTTTGTATTCTGTTATATGAGTACAGGATAAAGAAGTTAGCATTTTGGGTCATTAAGGTCTGTTAAAAAAGTGGATGTATATTCAACACATTTTCTTAACATAAGATAATTTTTTGAAACAGAAACAACACACAAACACACAAACAGTCGTACTATTCAGTGTTGCTGTCACCAAAAGGAATGACTAGCAGCTTTAATTTCGTATAGAAACCCTCTTTCGCAGATGTTTCAACTTTATCAAGTAAAAAAAATGTTAAAAACCTGTTTTTAAGTTATTTACATTGATTACATGTGACAGACTGACACAAAGACCTGCATCACTGCAAAGCTATTGTAAGGCTAAGATAACAAAATGCAGGTTGCTGAAAGGTGTGGCATGCCGCTACATGACTTCTGCATAGAACTCCATCTGTAAGTACTTTGATCTTAGTTTAAATACAGCTATTCCCTTAATTTCTCAGATGTTTTGTTAAACAAAATTAGTGAATAAATGACGTCATGAAGATGAACAGCAAGGGGACACAACAGCAAGATCAGCACTGGAGTTGTAGACAAAATCAGAGCAAGTTTAGCTATTAAAATAATATTTCAACGTGTGACACTGCTACCTGAATAACTGACAAAAGCACCAGGCATGTGCAGACAGCTCATGCAAGGAAACCACGGGAACATGATGGTAAAGAGGCACGGGGATGTTACAAAGGTATTTTATGCTGGTGGTTTTCATGTATGCACTGAAACGTGATATTTCCAATCTGGGACCTGGTTTGAAAAATAATCATTTATGCTCTCCAAAAATGTGGATAAATGGCTTAAAAGAGAAAATCCCTTTCTGGTTACACCTAATCTTCTTTCCATGGGGATAGGACCTAAGACAATTTCTGATCAACTTTTAGCTTTAAATAGTTACAATTCAAGGGGTTATAACATGCATATTAAAACAACAAAGTTACTTTTAATCTGAGCTAAATCTACCTGGATAAATAAAGTTTTTATGCATACACTAGGCGCTACATTTAGTCTTGTTTCTTTGTGAAAATGGGCCCTGTTGTTTAGTGTGGTCCCCTCATGTCTGCATTTGGAATTTGGCCTTATCAGTTCTGTGTGGTGGATTGCTTGTAGTCTCAATATCCTTTAAGCTGTTTTTTTGTTTGTTTGTTTTTTTTTTTTTTAAAGTGGAAATCTTGTCTCACATAAAATTGATAATGGCATTTTTCACATATATTTTTATTCTCAAAGACTTCATATATTATGATCTTCTAAGTAAAATGTTTTTTTAAGACTATTAAAGAAACATGATGTAAATTTTTACTGAAAAATATATTTAAAATAGCCTTTTTATTTAAACCTTTATGACTAAAGCATCGTTTGATGAGCAGACTGACACCTCAGTAGTTCAGCAGCAATTCATCTACAAGCCAGTAGCCTATTTTCCTTAATCTACTTCGGGTCAGAAGAATCTTGTATGTAGTACATTGCCTCTTTAAGACACACTGCTTTAAAACTTCTGGTCATTTGACTGCATCATTTATTTGGTATTAATTACTGTGACTGCTTGCGTGAAACTGTTACATTTATCAACCATGACATGGAGAAGAACCTAAGGTGAACTCAATTCACACCTTAGTCCTATCCTAACAAGTCAAGAGAACGTCTCCTACAGTCACTGGTCCCCACAAGAACAGGTAAGGTCCCTCACAAACACACTCACACCTAAGAACAACTGAGAGATGCCAATTAACTTCAAATCCTATTTTTGGACTGTGGCAGAAAGCTGGAGTACCCACAGAGAACCCAACACATGGTGTGTGTGTGTGTGTGTGTGTGTGTGTGTGTGTTTGTGTGTGTGGTTGTATGTCCATGTGGGCCCTGCAACGGACTGGCGACTGTTCTAGGATGTTTCCCGCCCCAGTAATGTCGATTTATAAGCAGGAAGGATTGATTGATTTACAGGGGAAAGCCCAAGCCTCTCCTAATGAGAAAGGAGAAGATGTTTTCTGGAGTGTCATTTACAGAGTGGCCATTAACACCCACAATCAATATTTCCCAGCCAACACTGCTTTGGAAAATGAGTATAGTGCTTTCTTCTCAAACTACTCAAAACCCACAAAAAGGTATTATCACTTCTGATAATACAGCAGTATTAGTGCCTAAGTGTCAACAGTAGTAGACCTCTAGTCCTCTGTATAGCTTTATGACTATTTCTGTATCTTCTTACAAAAACAGAGGGAACTTTATAATGAATAGGTTTTGGATTTAAAAATGCGGGAAATTTTACAAAATCCGGTGCGAGACATCCAACTACCCCAGTCAAGCTCCAATATCCATTATATTTTAAGACATGTATAGAAGAAATGTAAAATAAACACTTACTAATTGTAACTTACAATTTAGTGATCAGATTTGTGACTTGTGATGCTAGAAACAGTTCCATTTAAAGTGTTTATTCAATTTTATTTTATTACAATAATAGGAATCATACTAATAAGAGGATATTTACAGTAGACTGTTATTACTGGAGGATGGTGGGATAGAGGGGTAAAATACAGTAGTTTCCTAGCCAAACAGGAGACTTGATAGCTGTGGAACCTGTCCTACGCTTCTCGTGTCCACAACTCTTACCGTTACCAAACCCTGCCCACCTTCTCTGTGGTTAAGAAATAAACGTCACCAGTAAGCCCCAACAGTCAAATCACAACTTTTTCAATAACTTGTATCTTCTGCTCACATCCTCCCGGTCCAAGATCGATTCATTATAACTTTCTCTGAATGTGGTCAGAAGCCCTTTTCTTCTTTTTGTCCAACTTTAATGTGGAATTCTCCATGTCTACATAACTGTTGTTTATTGTAAGTGAAAAGGTTAAATTTCAGCGACGTTTTGACAGCTTGTTGTTAAGCAGAGTACGGTAAATTCAAGCACTTAATTTCACTGCTCATCATTTCTTACATTTAATCTTCAATCAGGATTAAAATATGACTGAAAATACATCTATAAAAATGTCCCGGATCAAGAAGATAATTGAACCCTTCAGACAATCTCAGAGATTTCTCTTGTGACGACATGCAAGACATGTCTGAGAATTAACAGGTTATGTAGCAGGAGGTATTCCGGTATGATCTGCTGCTCGATTTAAGGCTAAACAAAATATATGACTAACTTTCACCCATAAACTACAGTAAATAGCTTAGTAGTAAATGTGTATTACTTTGAAATCCAGTCAGGTAAGTTTAGAATGTTTAAGAATATTTCCTCGGTTCGTAATATTTGAAAACAACAAAATGAAAGTAAATGATTAAACAGGACACAGCATGTTCTACCACACAACTAGATAAACAAACGGACATGTTCAGTTCTGTTTTTTGGCACATACATCTCTTTTTAATAAATGTTTTTGAGTATTAAATTGCATCTTACCACAAAAAAGGTCTCCAGAGTAAACTTGCTCCTCTTCTGAGATTTACAGAGTTGCAAATAATACACACAGAAAAGTGGGTATTGTCATAAAGCCTAAAAAGTCCCAGCTGATTACAAATTTAAAAATGCCACATAGCTTCTAACTATCACTATTACCCTGTATCATCTTTACTTCATTATGCAGCCTGTGCTCCCTCCTGCTGCAGCTCAGATACTCATCTATGCTATTCTGGACACATTTCCTTTAACTCGAGTTACTCCTCCCCCGGAAAACAAATGGGAAGGGCTCAGGGAAGATAGACAATGTATCTTAAGTATGGAAGTTCATATGTGGGATAAATACTTCACCCTGTTTTTTTTTTCTTAATAGCTCTCTACGTATGTCTGTCTTCAATAAAGGGAACATGTAATTAATTAGGGAAAATCATTCTTGTATTGCAATCCAATTCAAAGTAATGAAGAATTAAATAGTTAAATAAAAATATGGCATTAAATGTTATATGAAAAAAGGTATGCATTGGCGTATTTTACTCTGACACAAAATAAAAGCCAGTGAAATCAGTCACCTCCAGAAGTCATTCCAGTAGTAACAGAGTCCATCAATTTCATACAGATATAATAGAAATTTAAATGCACTAAGAAGGTGTCAGAGTTTTCTTAAAAAAAAAACATGAATGAGCATGGCTCATGGCCATACCACCCTGACATAACCTGATCTCGTCTGATCTCGGAAGCTAAGCAGGGTTGGGCCTGGTTAGTACTTGAATAGGAGACCCTCTGGGAATACCAGGTGCTGTAAGCTTTTTGGCCAGCCCGGGCTTCTGCTCCTGGACCCCTTCCCCTTTGAGCCAACTCACATTTGCTGTACAGTGGTACAATGGTTAGCGTTGTTGCTTTGCAGCAAGAAGGTTCTCTCCGGGTACTCCGGCTTCCTCCCACAGTCCAAAAACATGACTGTTAGGTGAATTGGCATCTCTCAATTGTCCCTAGGTGTGAGTGCTTTTTGTACTTCTATGTGTTGCCCTGCGACAGACTGGCTGGATGGATGAATGAGAATACAGCATTGTGAAGACCAGGAACATAGCAAACCAGTTAGAAATAAAGTTGTTGTGAAG
>JAUZNJ010065549.1:0-12406 GCA_034780135.1 Jordanella pulchra
ATAGATAGATAGATAGATAGATAGATAGATAGATAGATAGATAGATAGATAGATAGATAGATGGATAGATGGATAGATAGATATCAGTCAAACAAGCCTTAAACTGTTTTGCTGTACACTGTGTTGTAGTGTAAAAAAAAATATTTTTTCTACTTGATTCATCTTTCAAAACTATGTTTGAGTTTAAGATATAGAGCTGCAGAAGTTAGAGCAGTGGATGGGATGTGGTCAGGATACTTTTGGGTGTGTAGCATTGATTCATTTGAAATCAGTTGCTTGGAAGACGTTGTAAAGGTCCCATAATAAAAATTGCTAAAGCATGCCTTTAACAGAGCCAGTCATGCAAAATAATTGGTGAGATGGGATTGTGACCACAGAGAACTCAGAGGTCACCTGTTCCTCCCTGTCACAAGTGCACTGCAGCCCGACTGTGTGTTTTTTTTGTGTGAGTGTGTGTGCGCTCTGAGGCTTCACTTCCCTCTCATCCTTCTCTTATCTTTCTCACCCCACCTCAACCCCACTGCTACCCCCCCCCCCCCCCCGACACACACACACACACACAAACACACCCATACACAAACCCACACACTCTTGTCTGCCGCCAGCCGAGTCCCCTGTGGCCCAGCGCAGCAAACAGATCGATACACCGGAGCTAGGCCGCATTAATATCTGTCGCTTCACCCCCCCACCACCACCGCGGCGCCCACTCAGCTGCTTCAGTACACACACGCACACACAAAGCACACAGTTGTGCACGCACTAGCAGGCACCTAAATCACGCAGACACACAAAAACACACATCACACCCGTACTGGCGGCGGAAATGGCCCCTAGCTCCCGAGGGATCCGTCTAATTAAAAAAAGGGTGGTGGAGGGTCGGAGGGTTGTGTATGTGTATGTGTGTGTGTCTGTGTGGGAGGGGGGATGTGGATAGATTGAGGCAGGGAGCGAGAGGGAGGAGAGAAAGAGCCGGATGGATTTTTCTCTCATTAGAAGCCATGTCTCCTGGTGTGGCCTGGCCTGGCTGATAATGATGAGTCCTCTTCTCCTGCAAGGGAGAAAGGGAGGCCGAGGGAACGGAGGGGTGGAATGAGGAGAGCATTGGAGGGCAGGAGGTGGAGGGAGGGCAGGGAGGATGGTGGCAGCAGGGTTGGGGAGGAATGAAATCATTGTGTGCTTGTTGTGTTGATCATGTGTTGAAAGATATCTGGATTTTTTTTTGTTGGTAGATTTCTGTTTATGTGAAGCAAAGCCAGTTTTTAGGTCATTCCGGTTCCGCTTTGGCTACATTTGCAATGAAGCCAAGGGTGACCTAAATTCAATATTCTTGCCCATCAAGTCTAAAAAGCCCAGTTTCAATCTTTTCACTCACCAAAACAATTCTGATTTTAAGTGACTCAAATATGTGGTACTAAATCTGCTATATGTCTGATAGTTTTCAAAACTTCTCAATTCTAAACGGTCATGCCTCACTTGATCAGTTTTTATAACATTGCCAGGACTCCAAATACACATCCATACGGACATTGCTGCAGCAACAGCAGTCACTGATTGCTTTACCAGAGACCATTGTCAACAGTGGTTCTGTCTTTTGTTAATTTCATTCTTTCTTTCTTTTTATAACACAGTCAGCTCCCATTGCCCAAGAGTTTGACAACACAGAGACATCGGCATCCACTACTGCGTTGCTTTTTTTTTGTTTTCTTTATTTTATTTTTTATCCAAGCCTTATTGAACACTTCTAGCTACAGTCACATTCATCATTTCTTCTGTAAACAGAACGCTGCTGTGTAATATCTACATTCTTCTTCTGCATGGTCGCTTTAACCGTTCAGACTGAATGAGTGTCAATCTTGATCAGAGAAGAAGGAGCAGTGGCTGCTACACATTATTTAGAAACTAGTTACTGTTTTACTATTTTTGAAAAAAAGTAGCAACAGAATAAAATTTTATACTGTGATTAGCATGTTTTAGCTGCTAGCAGGGTTAATGTCTTTGCATAGCTAAACTGACATACACTGTGTATGTTACATATAGAATAGACTCCCATCATGTCTGATCCACAGTGGTCCATCACATAGTTGTCAGCTCAGAAGCGTCTAACAGAAACTTAGCTGTACTCAGTTTATCCTTCTTGTTATCTATTTAAAATCTTGTTCTCTTTTGTCGTCTGTAGCCTTAACTGAAACTTCTTTACTTAGTAACTTCTTTAACACCAAAAGGTTTCCCCCGGTGTGTTCATTAATCCACATATTATGCTATTTTTTTAGTTTAGGGCTTGCTAGCCACAAGTCAGGGCCGATACATTTTAAAATAAGCCAGTTTTAGTCAGATAATTTCTGTGCATCTCTACAGAGAAGTCCTAAAACTGTTTGTCTTCATTTTTCATAGGGTCTTCTTGGGCATTTAATTTTGCAGATCAGCAGTGTATGCATTCATTTATCTGAAAAATGTTGCTCTTTTTATGTAAATTAGAGAAGACACCTGACATAATTTGTTTAGTTTGTCTTATTTTTGTGCTTATTCATTGACCTAAATATTTATGATGAACTGTTGCGTTTTGATTGTTACCTTCAATACATCTTATGCGTTCATGGCCCTACAGTCTCTTGCTAATACAATAAAGCAGAGAATCTTAGAAACAAGTAAATGAGGAGTTAGTTATTGTTTTTATTCCACATTAAAGTCAGTGTTGCAGCATGATTTTATCCTGATCTTTATCATTTCAACTGTATTTACTGATCTCTATGCTTCTCCTGTTTCTGCAGACATACTGCGGGCTCGTCAGGAGGCACTGGCTGCAGCAGTCAGGAATCCCGCAGCCTTAGAGGCCCACCTGCCCACAGCAGGCAGCTCTTCATCATCAAGCCAGAGACGTAAGCAAGGTCTGCCGCAGCACCGGGACGCGCATTACACCGACAGGTAAAAACCTGCCTTATAAGCCTTTTCCTTCTTCACAGTGCCATTTATCTGTGGCATAAAAGGATAAATAAAAAACATCACCTCCTTCACAGATGGACAGTGTGGAGGAGCTAAACCGGGTTGATCACCTGTCAGTTTTCATCAATATTTGCCATTTTTCTTTTTACACCATCTTGTTTTTCCAGAAAGATCTGATCTCACGTTGGGCTTTCTCTTTCTGCCCAGTTTCCACATATATGTCTAAACTAAGGCTCCAGTAACATCTCAGCTATACCGCTGTGGAGTTGTACGCCTGCCCCCCTCACCCCCCCGCAGTGTTGGCCCCTGCGCCTCCCAAACAAAGCCAGGGGCAGCGGGAGTGGGCGGGTAATTGCTTGTCGATTATTTATGTGGCGCGGGAGAGGCGGGGGATCGATAATGGGCCGGCGGTGCGGCAGCAGGGGGTGTGTGTATCTTTGTGTGCGCTCGTGTGTGTGTGTCTCAGAGGCAGAGGGAAAGATTGGTGAGGGGTAGGAGGGGGAAATGAGCAGGAAGCAGATCGGCCAGGCGCTGTGTGGTGCAGCTCTGGGAGACGGTGGGGGTGTATGTATTTTTGTGTGTTAGACCAAGGAAGGGGGGAGCTTAGTGTTTTCCGTGTGTTTGTTTGTTCCATTTCTCGAGCCAGCGCTCTCCATGCGTGTTCATCTGTGCGTACTAAATCTGGGTTTGTTTGTGTGAATATGTCTCCTAATTTGTGTGTGAGGGTGAGAGGCCAGTGGCGCAGTGTGAATGTAGTCGGCGAGCCGCGGCTGTTCTCTGACAGAACACTGAGTAATTAGCCACACAGGACTGGAGAGAATTAACCAGACCTCACCGTCCATCCATCCATTACTGTCCAAATCCATCCTCACATCTCCTCTGAGCTCTCTTTAACCCCATCTCTCTGAGTACGTGCTTTGGAGTAAATTAAAAAAAGATTGATGAATGGGGAACATGTTGAAGAACACTTCGGCAGGGTGTTCTCCTGTACGTAATCATCTCCTCAATGACCAGGACCGGGCTAGTTTGGCATGTTATGGCTCTTCATAATTTTTGGGCCTGTTATCACCAAGGTTGCATACTTGATACTTTAAACTTCTTTTCACTGTGAGCTACAAGTCTAAAGTCTAAATTAGCCAAACCTTAGTGTTATGGACATGGTATGGTCAGTTTTTATTTTTACTGGCCTTCTAGTAGCCAAACCTTTTAATCAAGAAAACACCTAAATTCTCAAAAACAATACTTCTAATGACATAACAAAAGACATTTTAATGCCAAAAATGTCTCTTTAATGGTGTTTTGCTTCTGTTCAGTAAGACAAGTGCGAAACTAAGCGCTGTGCTGTTGCTTGATTACTGTGCCTCTTGGGAAAGGAAGTCGAATTAGCAGGTACTTCTCTATACTTATTCAAACTCCTGCTCTAAAAATCTGTACTTCATTGGCAGATTGCATTTTGGTGTAAATTCATACTTAAGTGGAACTATGTCATAGGTCCTTTGTTTCATCCCAATTGAGGAATGATAAAAAAGGACCATTCCAAAGACTTTAGAAAATAATATACAGTTAAAATATATTGGAGTTTATTGCATCTGTGTTATTGTCTTTAATATTCATTACAGTAAAAGAAAAAAAGTGGCACGCATGATTGTGAGTTAATGATATAAAATTGGAGGAGGAATGTATAGGGACCAAAAACACACACTCGGATATTCACCTTTTGGCTCAATTACAACTTTTAATGGTAACGTTAACTCTATCATATTAAAGCCGGATTATCCCAAGCAACAAAAATTGATGATCTACTGGAA
Source organism: Jordanella pulchra (assembly GCA_034780135.1). Taxonomy (NCBI): domain Eukaryota; kingdom Metazoa; phylum Chordata; class Actinopteri; order Cyprinodontiformes; family Cyprinodontidae; genus Jordanella; species Jordanella pulchra. The sequence continues at coordinate 4,749 of JAUZNJ010065549.1, forward strand.
TGGCTCCAAGTTTAGTTTTTTTTCCATGATTCAGCCTCTGTAGCAACACCTGGTGGGTGACTAAGGTTTAATCTCAAACATACCGAGAACTGTTAGCCTCTCTTTACTTAATCTGTGACTTTTACTATCATTGTTATGTTGGGCTGTTGGTTTATCACTCTAGTTGAATGTATGAAGCATGAATGTATTTTTAACGTGTCAAAAATTTTTATTGGACTGCTGTTTTGTTTTATTGTGTTTTTATCTTTTGTAGCACTTAGAGATTTGGCTTCAAATGTAAAGTGCATTATAAATAAAATTTATTATTATTATTATTAATTTAGTTGTTTACTCCAAAGTCCAAGCTAAACAGCCAAGCTTGGATCTTTTTAGTGTCTGATGACCCACTTCAAATTATACCTCTGTGAGCCTTGGTGCATTACATAGATCCAACAAGGCAGGTGACAAATTATTTGGGCTGTTTTATAGAAGGCGACCCTGTGTTGCCGTTGGACTTGTTTTAGATTTGAAAGGAAGGATATCAGCCTTCAGAACACTATTTGTACATTTAGAGATGAGCATTAAAAATTGTGCATTAAATTAATATAGGTGCGTAAATTAATGGCATCCATAGTGAAAATACAGTCAAAATAAGTCCTCCATTATGTGTTTTTGTTCTGGTACATGATGGTACTGCTTTAAAAAAAGACCAAAAACCTCTATTGTCAACTATTGAAATTCAACATTAATGTATCAGGATCCAGTCTCTATTAAATAATAGATAAATCTCACTGACTGTGTTGACCAGGCTCCTCTGGTGGCTAATTACTCCCAAGGATGGTACTTGGAGTCTGTGGAAAGATTTCAGCCTGGCTTTTTTCATCCTCTTGAAGAAAATCCAAATGACACGGCATAGCATATTCTCTGAGCAGTAGTGTGCATTCATTGTAGTCATACTTTAGCCCCCCCCCCCCCGCCCATGTTTTAACATGACAATGCCCCTCTGTGGGGTCTATAAAGAAATGTTCTCCCCAAATGCATCCCTGAAGCCCAGCTCCCGAATGTAAAGAAAGGCTTCTTCTGCCTAATTAATATTAGCGCCAATGTAATGGATACCAGGCATTAGGGAGCAGAATGCTAGGTAAAAGGCTTTATACACCAGTGTAGTTTGAGAGTTCCAGATTGTAGCATCCATTCAGAAAACAACCACGAAGGCTACATGAGTTAAACGTTAAGAAATAAATATCAATATGTATGATTACCAAGTTAAAAACAACAGAATGAAAGCAAGTGAACGGAAGACAGAGGCTTCTCTAACTCTCTCCATGGTTCACCTTTCCATCGACCCCTCATCATTGATTATCTGGGGCCCATTAGGGCCCATTGTTAAAAACAAATCATTAGGACTGCTCGATAGGCTTAGAGCCTGGCGCTCCATTTGTCTGGCCCTAAATGGCACTAGGCTCACTGAACATGTGCAAAGCAAATAGGGGATGGATGAAGAAAAGTAAAGAGACAGAGGAAGTAAAGAACACAAGAGGGAAGAACGGGGGTGAAGCAAAAGGAGATGGTGAGGTGACGGAGTAAGATGAACCAAAATAGAGAGTAAGGAAATCGAGAGAGTGTGAGATAAGGGGAGGAAAGGGGTGGAGGGGAGATGCAGGGAGAGACGGAGATAGCAGGAGGGAGAGAGAGCAAGTGTGGAGGGAGCCTCATCCATTTTAATGAGCTTCCTGTGTAAATGTGTTCCTGCGGAGAGGGAGCCGAAGGCGGCCGCGCGGCGCTCCTAATCCCCCCACGCTTCAGTCATTAAGGGCAGCCCTTCACACATACACACACACACACACACGCTCATAAACACTGGGCCTGGGCTGTTGCAGGATGGGGCCGCTGTCGCCATTCTGACAGGTCGCCACACACCAGTGAATTCCCCATGAGCCTGTGGCCTGTCTGCAGGGAGAGACGCACAAAATCCACTGATAGAGTTCAGCTTGATGATGAGTCCACCTTGCATTCTCTGTTTGCATCTGTGCTTCTTCTCAACCTTTTGCACGAACAAACAACAACAACAAAAATGGGTAAATGTTTTTCCCTTATCTTTTTATAGCATGTCAGTGGTTTGCCAACAAAATGCAGAGTGCTAAAAGAAAACCACAGACTCAAGAGAAATAAGTTCACAGAAACATGTGTGCATCATGCACTCAATACACACCAACCCGCCTAATGTCTGCCACTCCTTCCGCAAAATTGCCTCCTATAAAAGGAGGAAGAGAGGGATAGATGGAGGAAAGGAGAGGAGGGGAGTGTCAGACGCACTCTTTCTCTTTGCTTCCTCTTTTTCCTCCCCGTGATTAGGCCTAATTATGGTGGCGCAGACGCCTGGCAGCCCCAGTCATGCAGCTTTAATTGACCGTTATTCATCTGCGGGCTAACGCTTGGCAAGGCGGTGCAAGGAGAGGGAATATCAGAAAGAAGGGGGGGGGGCTGTGTGATGAGAGTCTGGCATGCGGGAGCCACAGTGGGGGTGGATGGGAGTTTTGAGGACGCCGTGGCGTAGCCTGGTGGAAGTGTGCGTTGCAGGGCTAATTGCTGGCCCTGAGGGATTAGGCCAGGTGATTACACACTGGGCGGTGTAATTACATAAGCGGCGGCTAACGGGGTCCTGGCTAGCGGCTCCGGGGTCACGCGCCACAGCCCTCACCCAAGATTAATTGGAGCTGCCACTGGAGTACGAGGCACCGCCGGAGAGGACGGTTATACGATTAGTATTAGCATTTCAGCGGCAATCAATGAATACACAGGCATATACACACACAGCTAACCTTCCCCCCTCAGTCTCTTCTACCTTCTCCTGTTCAGCATGTGTACTCCTGCTGTTTAGAGAGGAGAGAGAGACTAGCAGGCGCTAGCTAATTTGAACACAGTCTCAAAACAATGGCTGAGGGTTCAAGCGGGCCAGTGTTGGTTTTGACTTTGTTTTGCTCAGCTTGTTTCCCATGTTTGCTTTTGTTGAGCGGCTGTCAGACAGCTTAGCGCTGATTGGTCAGATGTTGGCAGAAGCTTCAGAGAATAATAAGGCAGAAAAGTGGTTATATATACAGAGCTGGAAAGTGAGACAAATTACTAGAATAGAGATGGTTGTAGATAGTCTTATCATCCAGCCATAGCTCAAAACTTCAAACACCTGAGATTCGCATTGGGTCAAGGTGCAGAGTCATTCCCCTTGAATTCTCCTTTATAGCTCTAAAACCACAACCTTAGACCAACAGATCAACACAAAATGCTTGAATTTAAAGTTAAAAAAAAATTATAGTTTTTTTCTACTCCTCCTCTTACACTTTATCCGGGACTGGGTTGCAGGGGCAGCACTCTCAGCAAAAATCTCCTAGACTTTCCTCTTCCTAGACACTTCCTGTAGGCCAGCCGACCGACATAGTCCCTCCATCATGTCCTGGGTCGTCCCCTGGGCCTTCTTCTGGTGGGACTTGCCTGGAACACCTCCAGAGGGAAAATTACAGTGAGCTTCTGAAAAAGATATCTGAGCCACCTCAGCTGACTCCTCTCGATGTAGAGGAGAAGTAGTTCTGCTCGAGCCTCTCCTGGATGCCTGAACTCCTCACCCTATTTCTAAGGGAGCGCCTAGCCACATTGTGGAGAAAACTCATTTAAGCCACTTGTATCAGGGATCTCATTCTTTCAGTCATAATCCAGATTGCATGACCATAGATGAGGGTAGGAACGTAGTTCAGGACAATCTAGAGCTTTGCATTTTCGCCCAGCTCTCTCTTCACCCCAACACAAAGATGTCGCGTCCACATTATAGCAGCCGTTGCACAGATCCATCTATTAATTTCCAGCTCCACTCTCTCATAATCCCAAGATACTCTTGCTCCACCTCTTGAGGCAGGAACTCTCCTCCAGCCTGAAAGGGAGAAACCAACTTTTACAGACGCGAACCATGGCCTCGGCCTTTGAGGAGCCGATTCTCGTTATGGGTGCTTCACACTTGGCTGCCAACTGCCTCAGTGCCTGCTATAGATTTTGGCAAGAGAAACCCATCTGCCAAAAACAGGGATGAATTTCACTGGTGCCCAAACCAGACCTCCTCCGGATCAGGGGAACAGGACTGGTGACAGAGAGTAGTCCTGCTGGAGTCCAACCTGCATCGGGAAAAGGGCCGACCTAATACTGACAATGTGAACCAAACTCCTGCTGCACTTGTACAGCAACCAGATGGCTCCTAGTTAAAGGCCCTGTACTTTTGGAGTTGCCCCCACACGGCACCACAAGGGACACAGCCAAATGCCTTCTCAAGGTCCACAAAACACATGTGGACTGGTTGGGCAAACTCCCAAGACCCTGCAAAAGATGTAGAGCTGGTCCAGTGTTCCATGGCTCTGACGAAAATTTAGAGTTTGACTGGTCTAGTCTAACCCATTATATCATACATTTGGATTTAGTTCGCTGTTCAGTCTTAAGCACTTTGCAGCCTCTGAAAGGTTTTCGTAAAGGATTGTCCCATTGCTCAAATACCTTTTTGTTCCAAATATGTTAAAAGAAAGCGTGCCCATAGGATTGTCTGTTCAGGGTTATGTGATGTTTTAGTGTTCCTCAACTCATTATTCTGCATGTCAGCCAAAGCTTTAAGTGGTAGAGCCTTTTTCCATGTTTGCTGTGTCCACTAAATGACTTGTGGTCAAGCTTAAACAAGACTTCTTGTGGCTTTCCTTCCTAAATAATTTTCTGCTTCCAAAAAATTAGCGTTGGGATTTCAACTACTGTAATATTTGTGCTGCATTTAAAAAAAGGCTGCTCTAGCTGAACTGTGGATCTCTGCAGCTCCTTCACTCTAATCATTGGCTAGTTGACTGCTTTGTTGATTAATGCTTTTCTGTTCTGATGGGTCCATACTGATGGATGGCCATATTTTGGTTGGTTTTTCAGTTGTCTTATACTCTATATTCCAGTTTCAGATGAGGGATTGGACATTGCTGTGTGAGATGTTAAACTTTTATAACCTAACCTTGCTTTAAAAGCTGCTGTGATGCTCAGTCTTCATAATGCTGTTTGTTCAGTAATGTTCGCAAATTCTTGGGTGAAAGAAGGTTATTTATGGGATAAGAGTAAAGGAGGTTAACTATAGAACCACATCTGTTTGAGACTTTTATTTGTGAAAAGTTTTGAACCATTTAAAATTTTCTTTACATTACACTTTTGGTTTGTAACCAGACAATATGTGGTTACACATTATCTGAGTTTTGTCCCTTAAGAATTTGCACCTTAGCAAAGGAAGAGGGTAAAGAAAAGAAAAGATGTTTAAAAAAGGAAGGAGGAGAAGGTGAAATAAGTAGAATAAATAGACAGGATGAGGAGTTGGAGCAGGACGATACTTAAAGGTGAAAGAGAGGAGATGGAAAAAGACATCTCGAACAAGACTAAGATTTTCTTTGGACACATCAGTATAGAGATAGAAGTAAAGACCAGAAAAAAATATGGTTAAGACAGAAAGAGAGGGAGAAAGGTGAGAGGCACCTTTCCCCCCTCAAGGAGAACAAAAGATGATGGCAATAATAGAAAGGCCTTTTCAGAAGGAGAGTTGCTGGATGCTCCATCTTTTCAATGAAGTCGAGAGAGAGCGGCGGGGAGATGGGGGGTGGAGTGGGGCCCGTTAAAAAAATGGGGAGAGAAGAGAGGAGTGTTAATTAGGAGGTCCTTCAGCCTGTGGCCCCGGTCAAGACGCAGGGGCCGCCCCAGCTGTCGGAGCGTGACCCACTGGCATTGTGCATTCAGCCCTCATTATGTGTGTTGGAGACAGGCTGCAGGGGGAAGGAAAGGCTGCCGTCCAGGGTGCAGCAATGGCCAACGACGGATGTTGCGGCATGACAGGATTGATGAGGCACAGAGGTGACATGGGGGCCTCTGATAAAAATACACTCTGCAGATCAGTTTGGAAGTGAATTCATACTCTGTTTTTTACTCTATTTCTATCTCTAAAGGTGTTCTTTAGTAAAATCCACAGGGTTAATACATTTATGAACTAATGTCTCACTTTCGTCTGTTTCCACAGAGAGCTGTCCCATCCGCCACCCCTCCTGTCTCCATCTGCTCCTCACATAACCTTAGGGCCTCACCTGCGGCCTCCCTTTCTGGGCATGCCCTCCGCCCTTTGCCAGACTCCTGGTGAGTGATATGCAGAATGTGCTTCTTTTTCAGTCAGAATAAACATCATACTCTTCCATTGCCCACAAGCAGATTGGACTTTGGTTTAGCATTATATCTAAAGTCCACAGGGCCACAATATGAAATCTGCAACTAATGATAAACATTTTATAAAGCTAGACAGACTAGCTAGACCAGTTCTGCAGTGAAATCAAACTGCTTATCTACTAAAAAGTTCATTGCCTCTTTAGTTTGACTGGTTAATAGTGGATAAAAAATGGTTTAAATAAAATCCTTATTTTCCCCGTCAGTGCTCATAAAGTTCTCCTTGATCAATGTCAATTGTAACCAAATGAGCCAAGGTGCATTTGTGAAATGATGTGAAAGTCCATCTCTGACGTTGTGTCTCTTGCAGCTTACGGCTTCCTGCAGCCTGCCCAGGCAGAGATCTTGGCTCGACAACAGGAGCTTTTAAGGAAGCAGAATCTAGCCAGGTTTGTTAATACATAGACGTTAAAAGTATGACTGCAGCCTTAACTGTGGTATTAACCAATTTTTTTTTTGTTACACAAAAATAAGAGGTGTAAAGAAAGTTTTTTTTTTTAAAGCCTCTGTGTGTTTTTTATTTTTTAGACTTGAGATGTCGGCAGAGCTGCTGAGACAGAAAGAGTTGGAAAACCTCCACCAGCATCAGCAACAGCAACGACTGCTCAGCTCAGACCCTCTGGGAGCCCTCCCCCCTGGCCTGCCTCCTGACCATCCGGCCCTGCGCAGTCTCCACGACATCCCAGAGGGACACCCCCTACGCGAGGAGCTGGTCCGCCGCTCAAATGCAATGCTGGTGCTTCGCCACGGCACTGCCAATCCCCTCCTAGCTCTCAACCAGCAGCAACAACAACAACCAAGGGCCACCTCCACACCCAAAGACACACAGGTCCACAGCTCTGCTGTCGGCCCAGATGGCGAATCCAGAAAGTCCGGCCGCAGGGAACCCGAGACAGGGCTTGGTCCTGGAGATCGCAGAGGAGGAAGAGACGACAGGGGAAGGCAGAGACACATGGAGGCACATGACGAGGAGATGAAAGACTCAGACAGCGAGACGGAGATAAACGAGGAGAGGCGGGAGAGCCTCGTTTCCAGGCCCAGCAGTAAATCCGGGGACAGAGAGAGAAACAGGGGCAAGGAGTCTGGCAGCAAGGCAGGGTGTGAGAGTGCCAAAGAGAGCGGAGCAAGCTCAGGGAGGCTGAGTGCCTCCGGCTCAGCAGATACAGAGTCATCTAGTCGCAACCTCTTCACCCCTGGACATGGCAAGGCTGATCTCAAATTTCACCTGCCACCAGGGTTCATACCACCTTTGCCTGCTCTTCACGCCCAGTCGCTGCCCTTTGGATTTCCCTACGCCAGCCCTTACTTCCCGGCGGGTGAGAGCCTCAACACACACAAACACACACACACACACACGGCTTAGAGGTGACATGTGAAACCCATTAGCATCACTCTATGTGTGCATGTCTCCAGTG
>JAUZNJ010065549.1:12506-25913 GCA_034780135.1 Jordanella pulchra
ACACACACACACACACACGGCTTAGAGGTGACATGTGAAACCCATTAGCATCACTCTATGTGTGCATGTCTCCAGTGTGACGACCTCTACTTGTTAGGGGCCCTAACTTTGACCCAAAGTGACCCACAAGCACCCCCCCATACGCCTCCTAGCAGCAAGGCCACAAGAACAGAGCACAGGGGGAGGATCAGTTTGTTATCAGCACACACAGGCCGGCCTGCTCCTGGTCCAGCAGGAGCAGTTACACCATTTATTAGACCTTTTCTGAGCTTCGAGGCTCAGCATGTGCAGCTGAAGAACAGACGATGGAGATCCATTAAATCAATACAAACCGTTAGCTTATAAATCAGAATATTATAACAAAGTAAATGATAAACAAAAGAGGTTAAAACAAAACCCAATTAATGCAAGAATATTTTTCTGAGACTGACAATATTATGTTTCGATAAAATGTAGTTTTAAAACATCCATATAAAACATTATTAAAATGGTTTAAAATTATTGTTTTGCTTTAATTCTAAACCACATAGCAACAATTTGTAAAACATTTGCTAAAAATACTGTCCTCTTACCATAGAAGCACTGCTACATAGTTTTTTTCAGGTTTTGATTGGTTCAAATATTACGTTATTATGTTTTCTCTTTTAAATGACTAGCAAAAATTTTTTAGCATTGCCTTATTACAGAAGTGTGCTGTTTATAGAGGAACAGAAGTTCATGGTTGCTTGGTATCTGGTCAGGCTGCAGTCTCGTCTTTAAAATATATAGACTCTTAGCTTGACTCCAGCTATTATTAAGGAATAATGATGCCTGGCACGCCTTTAGCCATACAAATATTTCCAGAGAGAATAAGTTTAGTAGCTTCCCTGCAGCCAGTGTTCCTCCATAATCTAAACAAAGGGACCTTCAATCCGTAAGAGCTGTATGAAAAAAAGGTTACGTTTTTAAGGCCACCTTAACAACAGTAACCAGCCGATGTCCAACCTGGTTGGCATCTCCCAACTGTAGTCAAGTAAAACAATCACTAAAAACACTCAGAGCCTTCGATTCACATTTATCGATTGATCCGCTCCTTCCACATTGACTCTGTTTATCTCATTATTGTGCTTTCCCCTTTAAACCCACCGACTCTTGAGAATTCCTGATTTTGACGTATGATGCAGCTGTGTGCTCGCTGCATATATTGACATTTCACTGACTGCTGTGGGTATTCTTTCATTCTTTATTTCTAGGCTCTTTGGGGGGTCTTTTCATGGATGGGGAGGACTCGACAACGTCAAACCCTGTGGAAGACGTCAGCAAGTGGAGCGTGGAGGATGTATGCGGCTTCATAAGCAGCCTGGCTGGATGTGCTGAATATGCACAGGTGAGAGCTCAGGGAGAGGGAGGAGAGAGGAGGAGAGGGAGGCCAGGGGCAGGCTAATAACCATAGAAGAAGAGTAATAATAACTTCAAATACCTGGTGGATTTTAAAATGAATGTCCTTATGCTGAGGCAGAAATAGCAAAACTGCAGGTTGTCTTTAAGTTTACTGTGAATGTGTGCAGGCGAATGAACCGTCAAGATTTGAGTGTGGAGGAGAGATCCAGTGTGTGTGTCTGTGTGTGTGTGTGCATCACTTGTATGTTTGAGCATCACCACTCCAGCATTTACAAACAAAACAACATAAAAAAGTGATGTTTATAACACCTGGTAGTACTAGCTATGGTGTGTTAAATGCTAGGGAAAAAATAGATCAGATATCAGGACAGATTATCTTCACAGGGTTTCCACACATTTATATAAAAAAAATTTAATTCTCACTTACCAACCGAGCAAAAATAGGTTGAAAAGACATTTAGTTGAAGAGTAAAAAGCTGTAATTTTCAGATCTTTGAAATGATGTTGAAAACTGGGTTTTAAGCGTCTATTATTGAACTAAAGTCAGACTAAGTCAGAGTAGCCACACAGCCCAATTTTCCACAACTATTTCTGGGCTAAATTAAAACTGTGACGGACCGATCAGATTTAGCCTAAAAACCAACGTTTAAATGAAGTCTGGTGTTTGGGGTGGGGGTTCCAGTTTTTACTGCATATATTAAATTGTAAACACCACTAAAAGAAAATTGAGGAATGAATATTACATAGAAAAACACGATGGAGGAAAGTGAAAAATTAAGAAAAGGGTACAATACTAAGGGTGCAAGGAAGAAATGAAGGAAAATGATAAAAAAGAACGACGTGTGGAAAGAACCAGACAGAAGAAATGAAGGACAGTAGTATACAGTAGATGGAAACAGAGGGTGAAGCAGACAACATTTAAACAGGTGCAACTGGAATAAACACTAGAATCCGTTGTCTTTTTGTTTGTTTTTTAAATAACTATTCAGACCTGAAAAATATTAAATTGAACTCTCAGACTTTTCTGTAGTGTTTAAACCCTGAAATAAATGTGCCATCCCAGTTTTCAACCAAGTGAATCCTTTATTTTCTACACAGGGGAGATTATCAGAGAGTTTTCCCGTCTTTTATTATCATACACAGCTAACTGATAATACTCAGCAACAGGTAGGGGAGGGGACTCCGAAAGACCAGAAAAACAACAAAAATGTTATGGGTTTGAAATGGTAAAAGTGGTTTTCCTTAAGTTATTCGTACTGTTTTAAACTTAAACGACAAATTCAGCAATGAAATAACAGATTTACAAAACTTCAGCCTTTAGGTCCAGCAGATGCAGCGAAGCGTCTAAACTAAAATATCAGAATAAAGTCGATGTTCCTCTCAAACAACAGCTAGAAAACTTGACTGAGCTCTCTAACGTAGACACAGCAGCATTAATTTATAGATTGGTATAATTAACAAATTAAAGCAGTCAATAAAAATCTACCACTCAGAAATTATAAGTTACTGTTACATGTTGCTTCATTGGATCCATATTGTATAAACACTGATGGGCGGTAAGATGTGGCAGTAGAGGTAGTGTGTGTGTGTGTGTGTGTGTTGTCGGGGCTGTGGCTGAAGCGGCTGTGTCTCTGCCAGGTGTTTCGGGAGCACGCCATTGATGGGGAGACACTGCCGCTGCTCACTGAGGAGCACCTGCTCAACACCCTGGGACTAAAGCTGGGGCCTGCGCTCAAGATCCGCTCACAGGTACACACACCACACACCTGCGCGTGTGTGTTACAGTGTGTTAGAGTGGGGCTGAGTGTGTGCGTGTGGTTCTGTCTTTAGGAGAACTGTTAGCATAGCATAGAGTAGCTGACCCCCCTCCCCCTTCTTGAACTCGCCTGCCCCTCAAACTGCAGCCTCTCTTCTTCTCTCTCTCCTTAATCAAGTGAAAAATCACCGACAAGATGAAGATAAAAGAGCCGTTCTGACAGTCACATGGTTTCTTCATCTCCACAGGTGGCGCGGCGTGTTGGCAGGCTCTTCTATATGACAGGATTTCCTCTGGCATTCCCGTTTCCACCTTCTGCCGTGCTGCGCCCCCCAGACCGAGATCGAGACCCCCTGAACGCAGCATCTGACGCCCCTCTGTCCCTCTCTCTGTCGATGCCTCACCGCCCCACCTCGACCAGCAGTAGCTCCTCTCCGTACAGCGGTCCAACCGCAGGATGCTCGTCCCCCAAACAGGAAAATGGCACAAGCTCTGCAGTGGTGGGAAGATACGAAGCTAAAACCCCCTCGTAGGAGCGGGTGTGGTGGTGAGGGAACCGGATACGCCTATATCGGAGACGTTTGAATTTTTAAATGATGGGGAAACAGACTGGAGACTAGAGGACAGAGTCTGCAGTGGCTTTGAGAAGAGCAGAACCCAAAGAAACCGGGCTGGAAGGGAGAAATGCGAAGTGACAGAGGAGCGGAGGAAAGGGAGACAGCTGGTCACAGACAGGCTGCCAAGAAAAAGAAGCAGAGTCCTGCAACAAGACGCGACATTCTTGCAAATCAGAAAGACTCTAGCAGAAACTCTTCTCTCCTTCCTGGGCAGGAGGAAGCCCTCCTCACTCGCTCCTTTTTTTCTTCCTCCAGTAGCCATCTCTGACTCTGGCTTTACCCTGCAGAGGCCAGGAATTAAAAGCAACATGACTCCCCTCCTTTCTTTCCTGCCTCCCAGACCATCTCCCTGAGGATAAGCAGCAGTCACCCTGTTTTTATTCGGGCTGGAGTGGAAGCCTGTGCTGGAAATGAAACAAAAAAAGCATCAGATCTGACAAGCTCTCTCTTCTATCACTGCAACTATGCATTCCACTGTCCTGATACCAAAGATGACCGGATATGTGGAAGACGAACTCCCCATGTGCCGGTTTCTTTTTGCATTAATGGTCCCACAGGGAAATGCTGAAACTTGGGCCTGGTAAGGTGGACCCTGAGGAGGCGCTGTAACAGTAACTGCATCTCAGTAAACTCAAAAGTTCTTTTATTTCAGTAATGCGATCCAAAAACTGAAAGTCATATAGATTGCATTATTACAGTGTGACAAAAAATTGCAGTTTATTTCTTAATTAAGATGTTAGCTTACAGCTAATGAACCGCCCTCACTTGCCTAAAACAAATCAATTTTCCTTAATACAGAAATGTTGTCCTATTAATATGTAGATCCTTGTACTGTTGGCTTGGAGCCAATTTGGTTGCATCATCTTCGTTTTGGCAGAACCACATCGATTTTTCTTTTATTTTTTTAATGGGGGGTGTTAAGGTTACATTTTTTTCTATTTTAATAACATGGTCATTACACCAGCTTTTGTTAAGTTGCTAGATTTACTTTCCTCTTATCAGGACTCTTTTGTCCTTAGCCAGGTTGAGAATTTTTCATTTTCTGGCTCAGTATTGGTTTAAATGCACCAACTCCACCCTGGGAGTCTCTGCTTTTCACTTCAAATAATGCTGGAATAATTCCTTTTACATTTTAGTAATTGTACCATTTTCTTTTCTTCCACTCAATTTTCCATGGTGTTGAACGACATGGCTAACCCTTGTTTTAATAGGGTGAATTATGGGGTTTCATTAGCTGCAAGTCATTCTGTTTGTGTGATGAATCTATGTGAGTTCCACTTTTTGAATTTATTTGAATGAATTAACTTTTGGATGGTTTATCTTGATGCACCTGTAATGGACTGTTTGGGCAGAACGACTCATCAGTAACACAGAAGCCTCAGAGGGTGTCTGTCTACAATGTTAATGTACACTTGTGTTGACTACTACGAAGTAGGACAAACATGCAAAATTGTACAGAATTGCGCTTAAGATGAAAATATTCTGGTGGTACTTACACTTTTTGTTAACGTAGTTGCACGACTAAGAATTTCTTAACTGAAAAATGTGACTTGCTGAACTTTGGTGGTACTTTGGTTCATAATTTTCTTTAAAAAAAAATATTAAAAAAAGATGCTTCAATGCTAACCCAGCATATAAATATGAGGAAAAAATATTTATAGCATTTTGATGTAGTAGATAAAGCAGATTATGATATGTATTAAAATCAGCCCTTAAGATGGATTCCAAAGATACTTTTACTTTCTTTTCCTCTTGGTTGCAGGGAAAAAAGGCACAAAGCTCTTAATGCAAATGTTTTGAATTTCTTATTGATTTTTTTTTTAACTATAAAAAAAGCAATGAATTAATAAAAAAATGTTCTCTAGATTTCCCTTCAGATTTTTTGTTTTCATCCTATTTTTCTATTCACCACACAGGTGAAATAAATCCTAAAGAGAAACTCTGCTGTCTCTTGTGTGATTGAAGCCTTTTTCTTTCTCGGGCGTTTGTGGTTCTTCTGTAAAAATGTGCAGAAGAGGAAGGAGGTATGTGGTCTCCTGTTGTGTGTGTGTGTGTAATGAGGGGGGGGGGAGGTGACCCATGAGGGGCATGGTTCAGGTCAACACCAGCTGTTGAAGTGTGAGGTTCAGCCGCAGGCCAAGGCCTCCCTGCCTGTGGGGGCAAACGTGACCCTCCTCATACACACACACACACCATCTCAGTGCCTCGCTCTCAACTTACCTTCCTCCTTCAAAGCACCACGCCGTGTTAACTCTGATGGGACTTCCCTTCGCTTTAGGCGAGCTTCTGCGGCAGAAGCTTCACAGTGAAATCTACTGCGGAGGAAACGTGACGGGGAGTCGTTTAAATCAAATCTCCATGTGCCGTTTAATAACCCTGCAGCGAACAACCTTTAGGTGTGTCCATTATTTGTGCAGAATCACCTTCGATTTAGTGCTGAATTTGGGGAAAATGTGCAAAAAAATCCCAGAAGGGAGGACCTGTAGGACTGGAAGTGTCGGGTATGAACGGATGAATGCGAAGAGAGAGGAGGGGGTGGTCCGGGGGGTGGTCAGGAGTTGGCACAGAAACAGAACAGCCTGTGTTGCAGCTTCACCACCTGGGCAGAGTTTTGGCACAGCATCAGACACTGCTGCCATCCTGGCAAAGTGCCTTCGCTGTGGGGCTCAACACCCGCCTCGCCGCACCCTTCCTCTGGCTCAGTTCAAAGCGTCCACATAACAGCTCCCTCTTTCTTAACCTGAGGGGAACTACATGTGAGCACATGTGCAGAGGATGCATTTCTCCTTTTAGGTGATTTATCATCCATCACACTGCAAGTTATTAAATCTTTAAGGGAAAAAAAAGGACACAAGGTACCAAGATCTGGGTTTATAAATGTTTTCTTGTCCAATAAACTTACATTGTGATTGTATCTTTTCTGTACACATGAAGCAATACAAAATGTTAAAATGGAAAGTAGAACAAAAATGTGGGTGGGTCAAACTCAGTCCTCATCAGACAGCTGCAGATCTTCCACCATGTCTTCCTCTCCCTCTGCCAGTTTTATCAGAGCAGCAGAGGACAGTGGCTTAGGAGCCTTGGAGGCTTTTTCTTCCTCCTCCTCTTCGTCCTCCTCTTCGTCACCTGGAAGACAACCAGAACAGGGCCTTTATTATCCCAAACATGCTTAGCTTAACTCTCTACGATTGTGCTACGTTTGAAAGTTTTCCCGATAATTCCCCGTTTCTGACGTCATGTATTTGGAATCAATACCCTGTGGGGACCAGTGATTAGCTATATTTCTAGACGCTCATTGATGAGATTTAATTACCAACAGCCTTGTGAATGCACAAAATGTAAAAAGTAAATTATGTTTATTCCTTGTTAATTTAGGTTATTCACTAACCTGATAGTAATTTTGCAGACTGCTCGTGTGATTCTTGCCCACTTTCAGTGGTAAAAAAGGATAAAGTTTTTACCATTGACTGATCAAATTAACAATGGCGTCTAGGAGGACAGACAGTACTGTGCTCAGCACTTGGTGGAATATCTCAGACCTATAGATAAACTCACAGAAAATTTTTGGTTCCTAAAAGGTAGAGAGTTTGTTAATTATATGTTATGTTTAACACCTGTGGGGTAATTTCCATTGGAATGAGCTGATAGGAACCACAGGGTTAACAGCTGTAATATTAAACATCTTTAAAGTCTGGATAAGCAGCGCTCTGTGGAATCTATAAGGCTTAATATGAAAAAAATGTCTTGCTGGCAAAATTATCCTATTACTATTAGAAGTTTCAAAAACTGTATTTGGATACCTGGGTTACTTAGAATCTGTAATAAGTGTTTCTTATTTCTCACATGTGTGGTGTTTGTTTAACACCTGTGATGGACAGGAATGGAAGGGGTCCGCTGGGTCGGTCTTACAGGTAATCACATATCAGAGCAATGCCATGCTTATGCAAGCCAGACATCATCATGGGCCAGGATATCTAGTGATCCCCGAAAATGCTTTCCCTCCTAATAGTCATATTTTCAACATACTCCAGCAGAGCCAACGCATGCATCTCGCATCATTATGATACAGTGGTGTCACAACAGTATTTAAAATGCTTATAGCAATCAGTATGAATGCCTCACAACAGGTATGCATCACCTTTGTAATCATTGGGAAGAGAGATGTGATGGTGAGAAAATCCTTAATTATTGCAAGCACTTTTATTCAGAATTAAATAGACGTTTATGAACATTTATTATTGTTGTGACAGATTTTAATGTAAAGTTACAGCTCTGCACTGGGAGCATGTATAGTACTGTGCTTTTGGGTCCAACAGTTAATCTACAACTTCAGTTTACTATGAATTAAAATTAAATGTCTACAAGGACTTATAAGGCAATCTGGTGGCTCTGTATGCTAACAGTATGATGCCCTGTATTGTATCTAGTTTGTCACTCCTTGAATCATCAAGTATTTTGGATACAAAATTAAAAAGAGATTAAATTGTGGCCAGTCGAAAGGACCAGTAAGCTCTACTGGTCGTCCATCACCACAAACGCTAAACTCAAGAACCGCTTCCTGTCCTACTTCAAAATAAAGGCATATTTCTACTTACCAACTTTAGGCTGTTGATTTATAGATTGGAGGTGACTGCTAAACTCACCTCAGGTGACCAAGAGACAGAGATACAACAGCTAATTACATCAAAGGAGACACAAAAAATGATACGCTCATAATGGGTGCAAACAAGCCATCATGTATTGAATGGCAGTAAATGTAGCTCCACTGTGAGATACCTTTGTGATATTACATCTCCCAATGATTATATCAAGGCAAAAACTACAGAAACTTGGAAATACCACAAGTAAACCTGTTGGTGTTGAGAGAATAAGCAGCCACATGGTAATTCCCTTTAGTTGAGCATGTTCACATGACCAGAAACAACAGCAGACTGGAGTAAAAGAGGTCAGAATCAGCTCTTTGATAAACACCAGAACCTGAACATACAGTGTCAGAATCCTACAATACAAAGGAAATCTATTTTAATTTTTTGTTTTTCCACCTGAATATCATCTCATTCAATCAAATATTGCTTTATGCAACGCAGTTAAGATTCATCTGCATATTTATACAATTTTAGCTTCATTTGAAGATAGAAGATTTTAGATTCTGTCTAAGATTGAAGACTTAAAAGGCCCCCGATCTGCATTGTGTTGAGTCCCAATCAGCTGCTAGGAGTACCTATAGAAGTGCCTTTAATTATTCTGCTAGTGTTTGGTTCCTCCAAATTGATGTATGGAAATGTTGTTTTTTATCTATTGTTTTTATAAACTGTATTTAAATAAGTATAGATTTTTATTTTTTTATTTTACTGCAACAGAAAAAAAGATTTGTCTAATATGAAGAGTCTTAATAAAGAAAAGTCTTTGGTTTGGAAAAGACTGTTCTTAAAAACATGAAAATGACAAAAACATGAAAAAAATGACCAAAAAACATATTTGGAGTTTGGGAAGTGACATGATACAGACCTGACCCTCCTTCCACCAACTCTTCCTCATCGCTCAGGTCAGAGACATCCTCATCCTCGTCTGATTCTTGGTTGCTCTTCTTACCTGCGAGAAATGAGGAAAAAAACAGACAATAAACATCAAAGCAGACTGATTTTTGTCTCTGGTTTCTTCCCTCAGATGCTCCTGAGCTCGCACTGCTGCATCGGTGACGTCTGAGGACTTTGGAGACACGGATATGTGGGCCAGGTATCAGAGGCAGCTGGAAGTGTCTCATTTCCTCCTGAGATGGAGCTGAGAGTCGATTACAGGCGGCGGCGCCGCTGCTGCTGCACAAACACCCATGACAGTTTACTACCGGCAATTTCAGACATCTCCTGCTCAAGGCCTAAATATAGCAAATGAAGATAGCAGACAGGTTCCAGAGCTACAATCAGGACGGCAGAGGCAGTGCCTGTGTGAAGTTTGGAGTTTTTCTCAACTTGTCCTCAGAGGAGATTGTGTGTTGGTGTGTGTTGTCTCGCCAAAGGGACAAACTGGGGTCCGAGGGCTTTGAAGTTAGTAGCGTGATGAAGAGGCTGACGGCGTGATGGAAAGAGGCGAAGCAGAGCTGCTTCTTTTTTGTGCTACTCCACACACAAAGAGAGATAAACAACATCTATTAAAGCATCAGGTAGCGCTGGGCTCCCGTCTGAATTAGAAACAACAAATGCGCTCTCGGTCTTTGAGGCTTGCATGCTGCACGCAGATTTCCGCAGCGCTGCCTCAGAGCTTTGCCCCCAGATGACCTGGATGACTTATCACCGCCACATGCTGACAGTCTGAATCATCAGCCCCCTCCTCTCTCTCTCTCTCTGCTGTTCCTCAGACCTGGACCGAACAGCGCAGTGGCCGTGCAAATGGAGAAAAGTCAGAGAGCAGAGGGAGCAGCCACCTCTGGTATGAATTAGGACCCCTCCCCTGCTGGGATGCAAGTCTGTACTTCCTGTTTGGAGGAAGGGGGGGGATTTCAGCTGTGTGTGAAAGAGCTCTCAGGGTGTAGGCGCTTGCCGGCAGTGGCCCATCAGTTTGTGGGGGCTCTCCCTACAATGAAGTCCAGATGCATGAGAAAAAAGGAAAAGATAAAACTTCCACAGTCGCCTCCTTTTCTTCTGGAGGGATTTTTCTACTTGCAGCACAAAGGAGTGCAAAGCTGTGAAAGAGAGGCTGCAGCTGCATGTGACCCGCAGACGACCCCAAACGTACAAATCGTACGGGGAGTTAAAGGCTGATTGGGCTCCCTGTGAGGGGGAAACAGACAGACGGTCTGATAAAGCAGAGATTTTCTCCTTAGATGAATTTAAGGGATTGAATTTCCACAGAAACAGGCTGAGAGGATGTGTTTAGTTAGTGTGACACGGACGATGTGGACCATGTACCCAAACCTTCCCAGATAAGGGCAGAGGAATTGGAGACAACTGTAATCACCTTTAATCCCTGCTTTCTAACTTGATGTGACAAAATACTGCCCCCTAGAGGGCAAGACCAGTAGTCCTCGCAGAGCAAATGGGTGAAAATCCAAAAGCTTCAAGTTTTCTTACTTTTGATTTTGAGTCCTGTGTCGCTGTCGCCCGAGTCGCTGTCAGAGTGGAACAGATCCTTGAAATCCTTCTTGTCTTCAGCCTTCTTCTCTTGGATCTTCTTCCGTTTGATCTCCGGCAGGTCCAGATCCTCCATCTTCACAAAATCACAGAAAAGAAAGCCTTATGAAGATGGTGTTATGAAATTCCTGCCAAACTGTTTGATGATCAATGGACGCGAATGTTAGTGACCCTGAGGTTAGGCTCATGTGGGTGGGGTTTTCCACAGCATAATTACCCGGTCTTTGCCAGAGATCTCCAGCTGGATCTCCTTCTCCCTCAGCTTCTTCCACTGGCTGTAGTATCTGGTGAGCGGAGTCCCCTCCTCCTTGGTCTGCTTCTCCCAGGCCGCCTGATGGAGAAAACACAATGACAACACATGTACATGAACCAGGAGCTTTATAGAAGTTTCCTGAGGTTTTTAACTGGTTCTCTTACAATACTTTGCCTTAAACATTGTCACAGTTACAGCAACAAACTGTTTTTTTTTTTAAATGAGGATTTTATGTGAAGGACCAGCAGAAAGAGCAATAATGATGAAGCTTGTAGTTACATTTGTTCCCTTTGAGTCACTGCTTTTTAAAACCATATTTTTGCTGCAGTTACAGTTAAACTGAGATTTTGTGAATTTAAAGCAGTGTAGCTAAAGGCCGAGTCAGATTAGATGGGGAGAATCTGATCATTTCCAAACCTTCCACTGATTCACATTTAGTTCTGAATTTATCTATTTTCATCTAAAAGGCTCCATTTTATCTCACACTGTATGTAAAGTTAACGTCTAGAGCCTGTTGAAAGAAACGGAAACTTAAAAAAATGTTTCATGCCCTTTCCTCTTAACAGCTGCACTCTAACTGGTGTTAATAGTGGATGGAAATTCATAAAATAATGAAAGCAGGTATGAATACATTAGTTAGAGGTTTCTAAGCATCTTCACGCCTAAGAGAAACAGGACGGGTTACAGAGGGAAGAGTCTTCTACATCTCTTAAAGGTCTGGGTGATATTGATTAGAACCAATCACATTATCTGACCGACAAACCCAATAGAGCGAGCAGACTGCAGTTTGGTTCAACCCCAACAGAATCTGCTGGACAAATTCAGGCTTTTAACTACTTTCACTGAGCCAACCCTGGATGGAGGCAGGGCATAATTAATTAGTTTGGGTGGCATGTTAGTAAGCAGGGGGGCTGGTGCCCAGAGGGGGGCCGTGGCCTTTTCCACGGTGGCAGCAGCAGGGCTGTCCCCTCTCCTCCGCCTGTGGTGACACCTCCACTGCTGCCATGATGCCGGGGGTCCGCTCCGCCGCGACAGCCTCCGCTGAGCAGAGATCCGAGCAGACAGGCGCTGGCACGCCGCCGTCCTGGTACAGCAACACACTTCCACACAAAGCTGTCAGCTAGAAACATTTAGTTTGAACTCGTCGCTGAAATATTAATGTAGAGTCAACTTGAAGCCGAGCCACATAAAAACACCCATGGATGAATAGGTTTGTGGCGCACAGAGATTCTCACCATTTAGTCCTAAAAACACACACAAACAAACTGACGCTCCTCATTGCATACATGCTGCCATCTTAAAAGCCTGTTAGAGCTCAGAATAACCACAGGGTGTTTCCTCCGAGTTTATAGAGCAAACCTTCCTGTGTTTGCAGACTCGCCTGCAGCTCCTACCTAAACTACAGCACCACCCAGAGGAACAATCTGATTTAACCGTCCGTTGGAACCAGAGGAAATGTTCAAACCTCGCCTCTTCTCAGCCCAGTTTTTGTTGTTTTCTATTAGAGCTGAACTTTGGTTGTGCCCCAGATATAAAGTCAAATAAACTATAAAACCATATATCTGTTCTGTTTTTAACTCCAACCTTTTCTAAGTTATTAGACAAACATTTATTCTACCTCTGATAAGTTGCTGAGCTGATTACTAGTTTAATCGCCACCAAAATTAGGAAACAAAGAAATTAGGAAACAAAAAATAAATGTCTAAGTTTCATACAGAATCAGTAAGAAGCACATAGTCATTGGCTGCTAACAAATGATATTATGATTGATGACTTAACTGGTCATAAGAGTAAATCAGTCAAAGGAAATTCTGAGCTTTACCACTAAAACAACCTTTGTTGTGAAAGATGTTATTAGTTTTAGTGAGTTGATTAAAAGTGATGTCCGAGGAAGATTGTAGGAAGGAGGTTTTCTAGGGTTCGCTGTTGGTCCAGACTGTGATAACAGGGAGATAAATGTGTGACTGCAGAGCTGCTCTGTTTCATGATGATTGTTTTCATCAAATATAAAACGCTAAAGATTGTTTAAAAAGACAGCCTTTATATTTTAACCTTTTATAAATGTAACTTTACTGAAGCTTGTTTATCTGTACCATTTTTTTCCTCTCTCTTCACCACCTTCAACACCACCTCCAGTCCTAGTATAAATATTTCATATTCAAAAAGCCACTTATAACAATCATATAACATATAATTATATAACAAACCAACCAACAATGATATATGGTGTCCAAAAGAATTAATGTAGGCTTTTTATGCACAGAGGAAGCAGAG
>JAUZNJ010065549.1:26013-54444 GCA_034780135.1 Jordanella pulchra
TATAACAAACCAACCAACAATGATATATGGTGTCCAAAAGAATTAATGTAGGCTTTTTATGCACAGAGGAAGCAGAGTAACTGATGTTTGTGATTGGTTTTTACTTTACTTTTGAAGGTATTTCATCAAAAAAAATGGGGGGGATTAAATGTTTTTTTTTTTTTTATTTCTTTACTAGAATCAGAATCATTGTATATCTCCAAGTTTGGTCTGAGTCAAACAATATGGTGTGTGGAAAAAAACAAAACAAAAAAAAACGTCTGCTGCAAACATGAAAATTGTAATAAAAATAAAACCATCAAACCTACTGATGAAGGTCAAGCTCAGTAAAATGTCCGCCACACTTAAAGCAACAGCTTGGGGCTTCAACTGTTCAAAACTATAAAATCTGCTAATGTAGGCTCTGATGTTCGTCGGTGGATCTGTGCTCCGTTCGAACGGCAAACAGCCTCTTCAGTGAATTAACCTCAGAAGCGACGCGTGTCATAACCCAGCAGTTGGTTTCAAGTGTTTTAAATGTGACAAAAACTCAGGTGCTAAACAGCTGATGAACTACCGAGGAAAACCACAGCACAATAAGCTGAAAAAAAAGACAAACCTTTGTAAAAGCAGAAGGTTTTTATCAGTACGTCAAACCATAAATTACAAAACCCATTACAACTGCTAAACTGATAAAATCTTGAGCTTTAAAGGTGACTTGCATCATCCCCCTGTAGATAAATCCAATCAAGCTTTACTAGAAAGGAAACTCTTCTTAAATGAAAGATGTGAAGCATTTGAGTCTGAAACCAACCAGCATTGAACAACCAGGGCTTTAAAGTTTCTCACAATTCATCAGACACAGCTGCTGCAGCGACAGGAATATCAGGATGTCACTGCAGCCTCACAGAGCCGCAGGTTTCCGTATCTTGGAGTGCATCGATCTTTAAATCACACCTGGCCCGTTACCAACTTTTAAAAGGCCTGACTGATGTTTTAATAACCGACCACCTGCTGGTCAATCTTATTTTGTTTAAAAACATTAAACACCTCCCTAAAACATGTTTTGACTGCACTTGTGGTAGGATGGTAATAAAATCGCTTTGCCTAAAGTTCCTAACGATGAATAAAAACTTTAGATGATTGATGCTGGAGATCAGTTTCACATTTAAGATTCCACCGACTGCCGATAAGTCAAATGTAAGGAAACTGGTGCAGATTGATCAGCCGGGTGATTAATCTATGCACAACTAATCCCAAATTGTACATGACCAGTCGAGGGAAAATTACTTGAAGTACTATCCATCTTTAATTAGTGTGTCAGAACAAAAAACACTTTAAATACAAACAAATTTATAATAGTGTTTCAATTTTCCAGTAATTTTTCACCCTGACAGATACACTGTATGTAATGGAGGACATGAACAGCCAGACTGAGCCTCAGCTGTCGCCTCTTAATTCTAATTAAATGGTTAAAAGATAGCTAGCTGTAAAGAATAACTACTTCAGATAAACCATCAAAAAACACAGTAAAACAGAGACAGACCAATCAATCAGATGGCAAATAAGTTGGGCCAATATTATTGATTCTTTAAATACTGACTTCCTCTGAGCATCACAGCCAATAACATAGAGGCATGTGTGCAGATTAGTCAATAAAAAGGTACAGACCATGTGACTCTACAGCCCCAATTCAACACAACTATACGCAGGCTGGTACGGAGGGTTAAGGGCTGAAAGAAACAGGTGTAAATGAATAATGCAATGAAAATGATCATTAAATGATTACTTTATTTCTTTAATACATCATTAAATCATGACATTAATTGTTTTCAGAATTTACATATACCTTAATTATTTAAATATGTATTTATATATTTCATGTTTCTGCACAGTAATAGAGCTGGACAATATTTCTATGTCAATATTTATCGCGATATGATTTAATATTGGTGATATGACTTTTTAAATATATATCACGGTCTATAAATGCAGCATTTGTTGCCGACTGATGTTCCAGGTTTTCATGTAGTTTTATGCATTTTGTTTTCAAAGCTAATATTTATTAAATGTTATGTGGGAGGATTTTTATAAACACTGCAGGATATTTGTGAGAATTTTTATAGACCTCTTTTCTAAGCATTCCTGTCTGTTTTTCTAAGTCTTTTATTTTTTCTACATCTATATTGAAATTATATTGTATTGATCGAAATTAAGAAATCTATCGTGATATAAAGTTTGGTCATATCGCCCAGCCCTGCACAGTAAAGTCATGAAATTATTTAAGCTGTCGTATTCACCCATCAAACTTAAGGGGGCAGGATGAGGTCTGCTCCCATAGAAACCCTGACGTCTGATTGGTTGCTCATCACTAAGCAAGATGGTGCAATTTCTTCTTGGGGATTTTTGTTCTCCTCTTAAGTTAGTTTAAAAAAATGCCTTTAAAGTGAAGTGTGTTGAATTTTATTTACTGCGCATTAGATGAGCGACTTCAGCCTCTATATTCCTGGTTTGATCCTTAACATGTTCACAACAGAAGATGAGCTGGCGTTAGTGGGTGGGGCCAACACTGAGTCTGTGGAAGCTCCCACCCTGCTGGACCTCAGGAAGCTCTCTCATAGGCTTATTAGATATATTTCAGACCAAAGCAGCTTCTTTACATTCAGCTGGTGCTGTTCAACATGCTTTCATGGTATTAGAGAGATTTTACCTAATATACTTTGACCTAAAATTGCCCTTAAACAAAAAAAAAATTGAAATAATTGCGCGTGTCGTAAATAGAGCGGATGTCTGCGACCATAAACCAGCATTAAAATAAATGCATTGTTTCCACTTTCACAGGATTTTTCTGTTTGGTAGCTGCTGCTGACCTCAGACATCCAAAAATATACTTGAAAGAACAGCAGAGGTTTGTTAGTTCGTTATGCTCTGTTGAATGTGATGCTGATACTTTCTTGGGACTAAACTGGTTCCGTCCTAAAATGCCTCTGAACAAAACCAGAGGGCAACTGAGACGCCAAATGAAAAAAACAAAACAAAAACATCATCAGATCAGGGAAAGTCATTCTTTTAAGCTCGTCTTTGTGATGCAACCTCAAATAACATTTTATGTTGAATTTTCGATCTTGAACTGCATGAAGACGTGAAAATAGATGAGAAATAGTTTAATCTCCAGCAACTTTGTAAAACACATTGCACTGGAATGTTTTAGCACTTTTGGACTCACCTGTATAACTGAGGACCACCTAACTTAGTTTAAAATCTTAAACGGCATGAAAATAAATCCTCCGCCTCCTACACCTCCTGTACTCACCACAGCTGCAGCATCAGCCACTCCGAAGGCGGCCTTCTGTCTGCGTCCTGTGATATAGCTGCTGTTCTCCTGTATCTTATCCAACAGCTGCTGCACTGGCTTGGAGTAATTGGCCACTTTGCATTCCTTCAGGAAAGCCTTCAGCTGCAGGGACATGGAGGAAGAAATGATCCTGTCACTGATGAGCCGCATTCAGGCAGAGACTTTGTGATGGTTTCCCCTGAGGGAGGCTGATTTAGCTTCCCTGAATCTTCCATACAGGACATAAACTGCTGTTGTGTTCTGCTTCACTGCTTCTATACCCAACTGAGTTTGTTTGATACACTGTGGATTAGTGAGGAGTAATTGTTCAGATAAATAGGTTTCAGATCTCGATTACCTGAATAACTGTAGGCAGGGCGATCTCAGGGAAGCCAATAGAGAAGGCCTGGGTGTGGAAGTATTCCAGCATCAAGTCATATAGCTGGTCAATCAACCCATCCTGAAATAAAAAAATAAATAATTCAGATCTACAATTTACTTTAAGTCCCATTCACCTGAAAAAGCACTTTTACACAAGTTTTAGACCGTTTAGTCAGCAACACCTCTGGATAAAGCTGGGTACTGGGTACAACTAGGCTTAATTTCCATCAAAGCACAACAGAAGGCATTTAGCAGTTCAGAAAACCTTTTTTTATGTAATATGATACTGGCGGATGTATGCTGGTGTAAGCAGACATTCATAATGTTAGTTTTTAGCCAACAGTTTCTACTTTTAATACAGTAAACAGCTAATGCTAGCCTGTTAGCCAACGTTAGCCTTTCTCTAATGACATTTGACTTACCGACCTACTTACAAACAAACAATAATCATCTTTATTTTCCATTAAATAGTTTGAACATTCAAGGCAAATTTGTTCTCTGCTTTCATTGTGTTTTTACCAGACAGCTGCAGCAGGTTTCAACTAAAAGTTTTGTTCTTTAATACGTTTCTTCCTCAGTTCACCTCCTTCAGCACATCAGCTTATATTATGGTGTTTTTATTTTAAATTTTAACTCTGTGGTGCATTCAGGGCCTCTTTCTTATGATCAACAGAGGGATGATATTAACAAATGTGACTTTTTGTTGTTTAAATCCATTGATTGAAGCAGTGCAGTTACATAATTACCAATTGCTATTAAGAGTAAAAAAGCTACTAAATAAACCAAAGCTAAAAGCCCTAAACGCCAGTTTTCTTTAATATGATTTTTTAATGCATGAGAAGAGGAGGAACATCACTTTATTGGATATGACTCAAAGTTTAGCATTTTAAGATGGTAATTTTTATTTTTAAACAGATGAGCTATCAATTTCTCTACAGGTATCCTCTATGCTCAAGGTTGTAAAATAGGAAAAAAAACCTAAATGAAAAATTTTAAGAATATAAACAACCTTTATTTAAATGTCGTATTTTGAACAAAAGATAATTTAGTTGACTTTTGTTTTGTTTTTTTTATTTCTCAAAGGAGTCATAACTTGGTATTGTACTTAAACCATCATTATGAAAATGTCTTCAATCAATGATACAAGTCAATCGGACCCCATTTCATACCCTTTTTTTTTCTGGCACGAGTACATATTACAATTAGACTCGCAAATATATGGGTGTTTATGTACAGAGGACACTCTTGTAAGCTTTTCTGGTTTGAAAAGTGGGCCAAGACACCTGCATGCAAAGTACAATGGAAATAAATCAGATCGCTGTTAGCTTCTTTAAGGAAGCACAAGTCCACAATGAAACAGCTCTGTAGTCTGCCTCCTGCAACGCAACCTAGAGTTTAAGAAAGATAATTTCTATTTGTTGTGAGTTTATGTGGTGGCAGCTAAGGTGACAGCAGTACCAACAGTCCTCATGAGCGGAGAGCGCGGGGGATAATCCCAGAGAGTCGTGCTGCAATCCTCTTTGCTGCGGCACTCAGCTTGGCGACTCAGGGACAGTTTTAGAGCTCTGATGAGGGGCTGTCAGCACTGCCCTCAATCCCCTTCTCAACACACCCCAGGCTGTGTGAACCACTCGTCTGATCAGCTGTTTCTTCTCAGAAGCAACCAGAAATAAACAAGGTCTACTCCAGATCGCTCTCAGCAACACTCACCTTGTAGGCTTTCTCCATTAGGTTGACTTTGCTCAGCTTCAGGATCACTGCAAAGTTGATCGGTTTCTTGCTCATTCGACCAGGTTTCTTGTTGAAATCAACTTGCTGGAAGATCTAAAAAAAAACAGAAAAAAAAAACAAACAATATGCAGATGAGCTATTTCTATATAAAATTTATGTATTTAATTCGTTCAATGACCTACTTTCAAACAAGTAGTATTGATATAACTATAAACAGACCATATACCATATACTCTACCTATATATTCTCAGCTGCTTGCATAGAAGAAGCAGAAGGTCCTTATTTTCCTAATAGCAAACATAGCTGCCATCTGTGTGCAGTTCTGTTCCAAACTGCAGATGCCTTTAGGATGGGCAGTGTCACTGCTTTACAATATGCCGAGAGAACTGTGTGTTCTATAGTTTTTCCAAGACACTTTGCAGTAAAGGGTACTTTTAAATTTTCTGACTGTCAATATCTTTTTGTTTTATCGATGCTCTGCAGCCTGAAGACACTCGGCGCATATTTGCTCATTAGCTTTGTGTTAAAACAATTATATGCAAAACAAGATGTAATTAAGCTGCTTGCAACTACTTGCTTCAATCTTTAAAAGATTTGATTCTTCAAAATGAGGGTTAATCATAATTAGTATAATTAAAGTAATAATTCTACGATTAAATATTTCCCTGAAACTTCAGGCAGATTATGGGTCTTTGCTGTGATGTATAAATATGGGAAAGTCTTGCAACTTTTACCCCTTTTTTTGGACTCCCATCTTTAACATTAGTAAATGAAGCCGTAGCATATTCTACTCCAAAAAGAGTTACAGTCTTTAGGGAAAAATTAAGAGGTCATTGAAATTATTATTTGCAAAATTACTCCATGAAAACTAGAAATTGGGGTTGCTCAGGAAAAACCTGATTGGTGCATCTCTAAAATCTGTATTGGTCTAAACTACAAAAAATGCAATTTCTAGCTGTTTTGAGATTCAAGTTCACGAAACACAACAAAACTCGTTCTTTTCTGTATGTAGACAGTTTGAAAATGAACTTTCTTAGTTTGTGAAAAGATATTGAAGCTGATTTGTGGGCTGGTTGTCTATGAGCTTTAGATGCCACATCTGCCCACAAGGGAAATCTTTTTTTTTTTTTTTTGAGAATCAAGCTATTTCTAACTCTGTGTGTGTGGTCATTAATGCTCTCTGCGTGCGCAGCAGTGCAACGCTCCTGGCCGGTGCAGTCTGTACAAACATAGGATGTGGTGGCGGTCTGCGGGGGAGCCAGAGGGAAGTGGGAAGGCATGGGCCAACCCTGGTGCGATTGTACACATACACACACAGCTACAGAAGCAGGAAGCTCCAAATCATACACCCCCCTCGGAGATACGAGAACATGAACAGGCACACGGGAGGAATGGGGGCGCTTCTGCTGCTCTAATTAAAACTGCAGCAGCGCACCTCAGCCTGCCTTTAACAAGAAGGCAACAGCAAGGGAGAAAAAAAAACAAAAAAAAAACACACAAAAAAAAAAAAAAACACAGGAATTGTTGTGCGTCACAAATAAACACAGCTTGCTGTCTTTGAGAGTGCATTGGAGTGGGGGAATTAGGCCATAGGCAAAGAGGATGTGGTCTGTAGAGCGCGTTAGGACCAGAGTGTTAACCACAACTGAGCCTCTGACGCTTCGGTCAAACTGCTGGATGCACACTAACATGGAGACGTAGAACCAACAGTGACCACTCCCCGGTGGGCCGAGCCGGCTGCTACAGCCAGCACACTGCTCCTATCCAGAAACAAAACCACAACAAAGACTCGCCGCGTGTGCAAAACACTTTCAGACGCCACGAGTACATGTGAGCATGTGATTAACACCTGACCTGGAGAAAAGGCTGTCAGTTGGTGACCCCCGATCGGGTCTGATAACAGAAAGGTGCAGCTCTGCTCCTCGACATGTTTCCTCCCGAGCTCCTTCTGTTGTAGCCGTTGAGACCAAGATGCACTTCACATGTCACTGATGTTTTTCCACAGCAAACCACCGACGGAACATTTCATCACATCTAGCTTTTCACAGTTTCCATTTGAGACAAAGACAACCGACGCACGACTGTGTGATCAAGATCATCTACACCATCTGAGCCGTTCACACTGGGTTCTGATAGTTAGAACCCAAGCTCCCACTGCTGGAAACAGACTTTCACTCAATATCTGAGGTCTGGATGGGGATTCCCTGGGGGTGGGGGGGCTTACCTCGATAAGGAAAGGAAGAACAGGCACAAAAGTGTTGGTGCTGCTGGAAAGCAGTGTGAGGGCTCTGCAGCAGTGCATCCTCAGAGGGTAATATTTGGCTATCGGCACCAGTCTGGAAGCAGAAACAACGGTCAGTGACGCCACCTGCTGTTGGAACAATGTGCAGCAACACATGGATTCAGCAATATGACGCTTTATAACTGCTTTAGATGTACGGTGAGTTTTAGAGGTAAACATGAAATTAACAACTGCCCATCCTTCAGAGATTTATCCAGCTCCGACATCTACAGCTGATGTGAAAATCCAATCATGTTGCGTTCGCTGTACCTCATGGAAGTCCAAACTTTGGTAATATTGGTATTTTTTCTCAAATTAGAACTTATAAAGTCACGAAAGAACAACAGAAGCTAACAAATCTGTGTATTTATGAGTCTAAACTTTAAACTTGTCTTTATGTTTCCGTTCAGAGTTAGAGGTTTGTAATGATAAACTTTAATGTTAAAGAATCCAAAACCAGAAATACATGAAGAAAAGTTTGAGCTTTGTTAGATTGATGTGAAAGACAAAAACAAAAAACAGGAACTTTGGCTCAGTTTGAGTGCTGGCTGCTAAAAGGTGTCAAATATCCCAGCGAGCTGCAACGAGTTGTAGACTGAAATCACTGTAGTGGAAGGTTAGTTCTGGCATTTTTCACACACTTTCAACAGAACTGTTATTATCATAGTGGCATTTTTTTTATCCACCACCTCAAACTGGGATATAATACACCTACAAAAACATAAAGGGAGAAAGAAAATCTGTCATCTAAGAGTTTATTTAAATGGCTTTTGATGCCACTACAGGAAATGTGAATCTGAAGCTGTCCACACCACAGCAATCCAATAAGAGCTGTTGTTCTGCTGTGTGAAAACACTTTAGCTACGATGTGATCCCAGGCTAACAGAAAATGATGGCCGTGTTTTGAAAAGTAGAGAGGGTCAAAAAAAATGCCCTGTTTTATAAAAGCTGCGAATGATCCCACATCCTGATTACCAGATGTAATGTTGGTATGACTATTCATTAGGTACTTCTTCTTCTTGTTTTATGCACGAAAAACTTTAGTTGTGATTAATCCTAAGCATAATTTTAGTTATTTTTAGCATTAAGTTATTTGATTTACTGCTACTACATATGCTTACTTACTCAAATATATTCTGTTTATAAGCCCGATGTCAATTATTTTGACTTCAAGTTAACCGATCTACGATTTAAGCTGCAATTCTTTTTAGCCAATTTTGAAAATGATCTTGTTTTTTTTCTCTCCATTTACATGATCAAAATATTTAGATATAACAAAAAAAAAAAAAGCGCAAGTTTCCAATTAGACAAAAAAGAACAGCCATATTAACAAAGACAACAACTGATAGCAACAGATGGAGGGGCAACTTGTGTGATCTCAAGATGTGGCTGCTGAAGGCACTAATAAAATGCATGCATGTATCAACCACTGTGGATACAGGAAAAAGCCCTGCTAACATAGGCTGAAGTGGTCAAAGATAAAGCAGAATACTCACTTGATGGTGCCAATAATGACTTGACAGAGAGGATAAATGAGTGGCTGGAGAACATCACTGGGATACAAGGTGCTGAGGACCCGACACCACAAGTACAGGCAGTGAATAAACTGCCAGTTATACACCGACTGATACGACTCCTAAAACCAACAACAACAAATATAATGTCTGTTACAGATCTCTGCCTTCTTTTCATAAATGAGTTCATGTTAAATTAATCTAAGAGCTGTAATTTAATGGCATTTTAAATAATGATGTCAGAAACAACAAAAAAAAAAAAACACATCTTTCCTGATCAGTAAATGCACCATACATTAACATAGAAAGACTGCACTGATAACCTCCTTCAGTGTGGAAAATACTACAGAGTGCAGAAAACGTAAATGAAGATCAGAAGGTGTGATAAACTCTAACACAGAAAACAATTTGTTATGCAGACATGTAGGTTGTTCAGTCCTCTTTAAAACAGGGGAGCAGACCTCAGATCAGATTACAAATATGAACATGACACAACTAAGAGGCTGTTTTATACACTGAAAGAGTCCAGATCTGTCTGCCTTGGGACAATCTTTGCCCCGCAGGGAAAATATTACAGAATCAAGTTAAAAGATTGTGGTACTAAAATGATCGGGTGCTTCTGAGAGGAAATGTGTTTCCTTCCAAAAATGCTTTAAAAATACTATGAGTGCACTAATCAATCTGCCCCGATTTCCTTAGTTTGGGGCGATCAGTATATAGATACTTTTGAAGCAGAGCTTATCCACTGATTTCTAGCCATCTACCTCAAAAGTCTGAAATCAGCTGGTGATTGTTACACTGGTATCAGACAATGTTTTCCATGAAATAAGATTAGAACATTGAAGGTTCATTGTGACCTTATAACCAAAGACGATGTTAGTTATAAAAAAAATTAGAATAAATAAATGAAACTGACTGAAATCAGAATAAACAGGCTTTTTAAAGATCTGTAATCGGTCATAAAACTGCACCCCTATAATATCCTGGTTGTCAGTGAGAAGCTGGGGTCGAACCAACCGACCTTTTTCTTCATGGTCATGGCGTTTCTGAGGTGAATGGCGAGCTGTCGGATGTAGATGAAGCCCTGCTGATAAGCGGCCTGAGTGTCCAAGGCGTACATCTCTGTCAGAGTTCTCTGCATGAAGTTAATCATGGGGAGCGCATTGGGAGATGTGAACTTGCAGTTTTGCACATAAGAAATGTACATTTGCTGCAAAGGGGAAAAAAAACCAACATAAGAGGAGATTTATGCACAGAACAAATAATCTAGAGCAATCCACGGGAAGTGGGACATTTGGTTTAAGTGGTGGAACAAGGCTTTCACACATGACCCAAGTCCTGCTGCTCACCTTTAAAATAAGATTGAGATATGTCTCCTGTTTGTGTCTGCAGATCTTGTTGAGGGCCAGAAAGGCAAGAACCCGACTCGTCTCCTCTCCTCTGCTCCACTGCTTCAGAAGTTGCTGTAAAATTATGGTAACAGCTTAAGATACTAGAGGCACTCTGACCATGAAACTCTCCCCATCGTAACACTTTAGAGTTAAAGCTCAACCTTCAGCAGATGCCGACACTGTTTGGGCAGACACAGGTAATACGGCAAGATCTGGTTGACGTGCTTTAGGACGGCAGCGATGACGGTTGTTTCTGTCAGACAGGATAACAGCTGCGGATGGAGGGATATAAAAGAAAAGCAACTATTGAAGGGATGGGGTTAAATAATCTGTGTTTACTCTGCTTTCACACAAACCTGAACTACGCCACCGAGATACATCTTGATGTCTGTCTGATTCCTCTGCCATTTAGGACTAGATGAGGGAAGCATCAACCTGAGTAAAAAAAACAGGAAGTAAAACCTGGATCAGACCAAGATCTCTAAAGACAAACAACAGGAAGTGACGTCAGTTGACGTTTGTGTGGTTTTATACTTGTTCTGGTCTTTGCTGGGCTTCAGGTTGAGCATCCTCTGGAGCGTCGTGTGAATATCTCGCATGCAAAACAGGATCAAAGCGTTGAACACTGCAGGGTTGAAGAAGGAAACATTAAACATTTGCAAAAAACGGAAACTTAATGAGCCAAACTCTATTGTTCGAATGAAAAAAATAAAAGTTAAATGGAACTGAATTTGTACATTTTTTATACTTTTTAAAGCAACTATCCCTGATGTACAGACATCTATAAGCAGCACAGGAGGATCTTAACAAGTGACGGTGCAATCATTTTATTAATATAGCACTAAATCACAAGAGAACCCACATCTGCTGAGTAACAGTAGGACCACAACCTTAACAGGGAACAATAAAATAAATCCTTCAAAATGTACAAACACTTCAAAGTAAACTAAACTAAATATGTGCAGGAAATGAGGAGCAGAAAGAAATCCCTTCATCGGTACGATGGTGATGACAAACCTGAACTGTCGGCCACCTTATAGCGGCACTGACCGCCTCCTTCGCCCTTCGTCGTGGCAACAGCAGCCTTAAAGGCCTGTGTGACCTCTCTGAAAAGACGAGGAGTGGGCTCCTTCTTCAAAGCAGTTTTCCACCCTTCAATCATTTTGTCTGTGACTTTGATGGATTCTACTGCCTTTTTGGTCTTTTTCGAAGCTTGTGCTTCTTCTTCGTCATCCTCCTCATCAGAACTGGCTTCCTGTAGAAAAAAAAAAAAAGAAAGACAGATTCAGCGACTTTAATTTTAAATTTGATTCATAACAGATATCCAAAAAGCAGAAGTTGGTTTACCTCTAGTTGGGATGGTAGCTTGTGGTACTTATTTTCATCCTCATCCTCAGAGCTGTCACTATCATCAAAATTGAGCAACGACTGGTCGTTATCTTTCAGGAACTTGTAGAACTCAGGATCTTTGCTCTTTAACCGGGACAGCTGGTCCTTATGCTCAGACGCTTTACCCTTCTTCTTTTCATTTTTACTCCTAACATGATACAGAAACAAATCTGTGTTGTAGAGGTTTGTTCATAGCAGTGATATACAGTGTGTGTTTCAAAAGTATAGCTGTTTTATCTCACATCAAGGGTTCTATTAGAGGTAGACAATATTTCAGAATCAGTATATATCGTAATAAGGTTTAATTCAATATTGGTGATATGGCTTTTACACACATTTTCAATATACATCACAGTCTATAAACATAGCATTGGTCAATGACTGACCTTCCATATTTTCATGTAGTTTTATGTGTTTCAAAGCTAATATTTATTAAATGTTATGTTGGAGGATTTTTATAAACATTGCAAAATATTCATCATAAGTTTGTTTAGACATCTGCTGTAGGCATTGTTGGTTTTCTTTCTTATGCTTTTATTTTTCCTACATCGATATCGAAATTATATTGTATCGACTGAAATTAAGAAATAAATTGTGATATAAATTTTGGACACATCGTTCAGCCCTAGGATCTATGTATTCATTGTGGAGTCATAATAATTAGGGGACTGAAGCTGAAATGGACTGTGTTTAGGTCTATAAATGTAAAGGGGGGATGAATACAAATCCACAATATATTATTCAGGCTTTACTTGTAAAAGCTAAAACAATCATATGTACTTTAAACAGGACAACAGGACAGATTAAAGGCAGTTTAATCACAAAAATACTAACAACCCACTTAAGTTGTGTTTGTTATATTACATTGCGCTACGATAAATACAGCAAAATACTTACATAGTAGGATTTGGTTCCTTTTTCTTCTGTTTTGGAGTCTCTTCTTCAGATTCATCTTCTTCTGGAGATTCGAAACCTGAGACTAGGAACTCGTCCACATTAAGGTCTTCTAGTTTCCTATGATAAATACAAGTATTGAACAGAAGGAACGAATTAAAACGCGGAAGAAAAAAAACAAGGTTATAAATATACAACAACAACTTAAATATCGGGGTTTTCTGGATTTTCATTAAACATTTAGTCCCGACATGTGCGATAAAACAGTAGTAATGAAACTGATTAAGAAGTGTGTTAGCATACATGCTACATACTGGCAGCGTGGATAGTTCAAATGATAATCAAGCTACCTCAAACTCTTCCTTATAACTACTGAACGACAAACTTGATTTGAATTTACATCAATTTACAACCGGAGTAAAAAGAAGAACCATTTCATGCATCGCTCACTATTAAGAATCTTTCTCACAAACCTTTTCTGTTTCGCTGCCATGCTGGATTCAAAACGTGACGCCGGTTTGACGCAGAACTACAGTACCCATAAGCCCCAGATACAAAGCGAATGGGGTGTGTTCCTTAACAGTTGGCAAACTGATGGTCGGGCAGAAGTGAAGGAAAAGCGGGGTTAAAGGAATATTCCTTTTGTAAAGCGTTTTTACTCACAGGGGCAGCTCAGGAAAAAGGACAGTTGAAGGAATCTGGGTTTAGAAAATAAGCATCTGACAGAGGATATTCATGGTGTTCGTTATAATAAAGGGGATACAACTCTGCTTTGATTTTAGTTCAAAAATACTTTATTGATCCCAAAAGTACATGTATCCTAGTGTGCTCTCTCCAAGCCGGATGGCACACGCAGAGTGTTAACGAGTGCTGGAGTTCATATCGTGCCTACTCGGCGTTCTGCTCGCCTTGCGGGCTCAGAAATCGTGCGCACCACGTATTTGATTTTGCGTTTCCTATGTGCGTCCACTGTTATTTATTTCAATTACTAAAAATTAACCATCGAGAATACTAGATGAAACGCTGGTCATTACAGCGATATAGATAAAAAGATTCCTTTTCAAAACCATGATTCCTTATGGAATACAAAAACCATCGAAGCGTTGACGCCAACCTTTATATTTAGCAGCCAGAGCTCCGCACTCAGGAGTCTGCACTGTTTTGGTGCGGCACGTGAGGTTTAAATTGAATAATCCGAGGCTGTGAAGACTGGTTTCGCTTCTTGATTTATTTTTTGTTTTGTTTTACATAACCACAAACCTGGGCAAGCTTACAAACCAACAAAAAACAGCGCTGTCACATCGACACCGGAGGCGGCTGCGGGTGAGGACAGTCTGCTTCATTTCTCCATCCTGAATCAGCTGTCAAACTGAGGCAATGCTAGCTTAGCGAGCTAGCACACACGGAAACAGTAGATAATTGTTTAAATGCTCCGTGACTTGTTTTTATTTAAAACACAAGTAGAAATATTCATTATCCGTAGAATATTTATTTTGAAATGATGTTTTATACAGGAACATCTATTGAAATGATAGAGTTGTTTTGTGTTTGTTTGATTATCTCTCTCCGGGATAACCGCCACAGCCAACTGCTTAACAATAGTACAGTTGAGGTAAACTCCACCCTCCGCGAAAGCATTGGAAGTATATATCAAACGCACTTCCGCACTAAGCCCAAACAAAAGGTGGCTTTTAAGACGGTGTGATGTTATCTTTTCGTGATTAAAATCATAGTGTTTGTTCTCCAGCTGCTTGTGCCATACTGCTCTATTTTGGGTCTTTTATTCCTGCCTATTTACAATGCAGCTGTCTGTACAGTTTTGCCAGTCGCACTCTGGGCTGT
This sequence comes from Jordanella pulchra, assembly GCA_034780135.1. Lineage (NCBI taxonomy): Eukaryota > Metazoa > Chordata > Actinopteri > Cyprinodontiformes > Cyprinodontidae > Jordanella > Jordanella pulchra. Next base: position 40,751 of record JAUZNJ010065549.1, read on the forward strand.
TGTGACTCCACCTTAACGATCCGATTCGTGCAGTTCTTTTTTTTTTTTTTTTGCATTGACGTCAGTGAATACAGCACAAAACAGAGGCTTTCTTCATATTTTCTATACCTCTGTGGTCAGAAAATGGAATAAAGTGACAGACGATGGTAGTGATCCTAAGGTAGTCTGACTGCGACTGCTGCTGATTCTCTCCCATCACCCCGAAGAGGACACCGTGTCCAAGGATACCCGCAACACCGGTAAAGAAATTGCAGCTGATGGGTGCTGTCATTTAAAACAGACCTAGTGGTGGTTTGTATTTCCTCCGATGACTTAAGAAAAACTATTCTGCTGCAAATCATGTGTTTTTTGTTAGTGTCAAGCAGCTTAGATCAGGATGTCAACCAGAGAAAAAATATATAATAAGGAGAAAAACGTGATCTCTGTTTTAGTTTAGTTGTAATTTATCCAGTGCTGTCACATCAGTCTCAGTCTTGTACATATGCATGTTTCCGTGTGCAGCACTATTCCCTGGAGCCTGACAGGGGATCGCTTCCTGATTCAGGGATACAGTTGGTGTTTTTGTGGTCTATTGTGTTTTGGAAAAAATGTGATCCTGAGCTGGTCGCCAGGCAGCTGTGATGACATTTGAGATGTCAGTGGGACACTGGAGTGTATGCATGTTAAATGAGCTGGTAAAAAGCATCTCAATTTATTTAAAAGGTTTTTTTCTTAGTTTTTTTTTTGTTTGTTTTTACTTGTATTTATCTGATATTAGAAACTCGGACTTCAAACTGTTCAATAGTCCCGCAGAAGGAGATTGTGGAAATTTGCTCAGATTGTTTTAGCCTGTGTTGCTTGTAAATAAATCTTTATTTTGACAAAAATGATTCATGACATTTAAAAAACCCAACAACAACAGTGTACCTAAAAAGGAAAACAAATTGAGAATAAATTCAAACCCAATACAATTCAATAAAAACAATAGCCTTGTAGTTAAATATGATAAAATAAGGTGAGGAAAGATGGAAACATCTGACAACAACAATCAATCATTAACCACATTTTAAAAGCCATAAGCTATAAAATGTTTAGTTTTGGGGTTCGTATGTAAACAATAAAACCATATTGATCCTAAAACTAATGGGGACTCAGCAAAGAGAGGAATGAGATGCAGTCGCTCTCTTTTAAATATTCCAGCTGTATTTTCAACATGTTTTGAAGCAAGACTCTGGGTTATACGGATCCACATTAGTTCTTTCACAAATACCCCTAGAACCAAACATCAGTTAAATTTTTGTTTGTTGTATCCCGATTGAAAGCAAGAAAATTTGATTGCAAACGGGTTTTGATTTCAGCAAACCAAACGAATGGTGGTTCTAGTGAGAATTGTCGCTTTAATTGTTCAAGGATAGATGGAGCAAGGCACAGACGTTATTCTCCAGATGGAGCCCAACTATTGAAGCATGCTGTGTTGAAAACAGTTATCAGTTGAACAAGCATAACAGCAATGATTAACCCAGAATCTTACATTCGTAATGTAAAATTCAACTCCTTGCAAAGTTTTATTTGCATTTTAAATTGTTTCTAGTTTAATTAAATGGCATTAAAATGAAGCTTGTGAATTTCGATAAAGGACAAATTTTAATAAACTCCCTGTTAGTAAATATTAAACTGACAGATGGTAGACAAAGGTACGTTTGGGCGTACCGTATAAGTTATGGCATTAAGTAAATATCCTGGTGTTTGTTTTACCTTATAATTAGTGGAAGGTCCTTAGCATTTAGGACATAATGAATAGAGGGATGGATTAGGGAGGTATTTTGTTTTACATCAGGTATTGTTCTGTATGGAAGGCAAAGGTTTTTAGCACCAGTAAGAAAAAATGTATCACAGCTACATGGATAGAGACTGTAGTTTTTGAAAGGGATTTAAAAAATGATCTCCTTTCATTTATCAAAACATTTTTTCTTAAAATGGGTCTGATTTAAAAAAAAATAAAATAAAAAGTGTGATTTAATTTTGTCGGCTGCACTTAAAGAGAAACAATGATTGGAGACCTAAATGTTAATGCAATGAATGAATTAAGAGCATTAATATATATATATATATTTTAAATATTTGACCTCTCTGATGACCCCAAAGCAATGGTGCATCATTGCTTTGCTGTCATATTTCCCCCCCCTCTGATATTTCAGTCATATGTTAGGTCGGTCTTTACCGTTCTCTATGTTTATGGAGGCTTGTGTCCTCCCATGCCCTCTACATGTGTCCTCAGGATTCAGCAAACACTTCTGTATATTCACACATATTCTGCATTGGAATCTCAAACAATTCATTAAAAAAGAACATCAAATAAATGATCCAGTGGCATTAATCTGACTTGAGGTTGATTAAAGAATAGAAATCATTTGCTGTCAAAGTAAATCTAATTAAACTGGACTGTGATGACTTCACGTCAGCACTTTGCATCCAGCTGCACTTTGTTGTCGTACTTTGATTGGTGTCGTGTTAGCCGGGCCCCCTGTCATATCTGTCAGGACGGCTCCTACAACTGTGACTTTATTAACGATGACGGCTCAGGACACCTGTCCAAGCACCTGCCTAGACAAATGAAAGGATGAAAGGAGGTTTTAATGAGATAAGGGGCCTTCTTTTTCTTAATGTTTCAGTTGCCCAGCGTGCCGCCCAAACACAAACCCACCACGGCAGCGCCAGGCATCATGATGGAGGGGGGCATGCAGCTGCTCAACCGCGATGGACACAGCATCTCGCACAACTCGAAGCGGCACTACCACGACTCCTTCGTCTCCATGAACAGGATGCGACAGCGCGGCCTGCTGTGCGACATTGTGCTTCATGTCTCCAACAAAGAAATCAAGGCGCACAAAGTGGTGCTGGCATCCTGCAGCCCTTACTTCCACGCCATGTTTACCAGTGAGTTGATAATCTGCTTTGATGCAGCAAAAGTATTCAGAGCTTTTGAAACTGCTTTTACCAAGAAAAAGTGCATTTGTATTTAGTCCCTTTTACCGTGACACTCATCAATGAAACCCCTCCAAGAGATGTCGTTTGACATGAAATAGTCGCCATGTCAATAATCTAATCAAAGATTTGATTTAGTTGTTCTGTAAAGGCCTCAGAGGTTCTTTAGAGAACTTTAGAGGACAGATATAAGGGAGACACAGACAACAACTCAGGGATAAAAGTTTAAACCAAAATAGGTTATAAAGCAACATGTTGAGCTCTGAATGTCTGGTGGTGTGCTGCTCGGTCCCTCATTGGAGCACCAAAACAATTTGCTCCTTTGACCTAAATCCAAAGGGAAGGCTTGTTGTTCAAGCTTTAGTTACTTTGAATTGAAAAATGTCAGAAATGTCAGTTTCTTCCAATTTTTGTTCTTCAATGTGTACTTATAACTAACAGACTATGTGATACCACTGGCTGCCAACATTTAGCCTGCTAGATTTTCATTGTTCTGAATGATTTTACAAGCCTGTTCAAATTATTATTTAAAATAAACCACCAACCAGAGGGTTGTGTGAAAGTTAGATTTTATCTTTTTTTTCTAATGAAAGTTAAGTAATAAAAACAAAACAAGTAAATTGTATGTTTGGAAAAAAAAAATCATTTTTTTAGCCAAATCCTCCAGCCCTAATTTTTAGATATGCAAAATCTGGTAAGAAATGCGCCACGATACTCACGGCTATAATAGGACTAAGTTTGTGCAGCACTTTGATTAGTTTTTTATGTTGTTTTTAAAGTTCCCTAAAAATAATGTGGCACACTTAAATCAGGGGGAACTGATCACTAAACAAGCCACAGAGTTCAGATTCTTATTTATCTAAAAAGCTGTAATAATGTTCATCATTTCTATTCCACATCACTCTTATACACTAATGTGATGGTATGCCCCGAGGATACCTTCTGTCTGTAAGGCATGCTATGCTTTAATTCTCTGAAATGTACATTAAGAAAGTTGAGACAGATTACTTGCTGACAGCAAACCTCAAGCATTTCCTTTTGTTGTAGACTTAAAGCCTCAACATCCTTTACAGCTTATCATTTCCTCCACGCCGGTCCTGCCTGGGGTACAGGTGGTCAGAGTTGTTGCTCTGGAGACTCTGACTTCCTTTTATTTTGCAAACGTATTTGGTAAACGTCTCATTCGAAGAGGCCTTTAAATGAATCAGTCAGTATGTTTCACTCCCTTTTAACCATACTCAGAACATAAGTTTTCTATTTAGATAAAAAAAAAAAAGTAGGAAAAAAATCACTAGGTCCAAATATTTAATCAGATAGAAGAAACTATCTGTGCTTACATTCAGCTGCAGGGTTGTGTACCTTAGCAGATGCCAGGCTTCAACGTGACTGAGGAGGCAGTTGATTTGGATCAAGCAGAGCCTCAGGAGTAACAGCTGGCTGGTTGCTCCTTGGCTGATTTGGTTCTGTTTGTCCGTGCAGATGAGATGTCTGAGAGCCGGCAGACTCACGTGACCCTGCATGACATCGACTCCCAAGCTTTGGAGCAGCTCGTCCAGTACGCCTACACAGCAGAGATCGTGGTCGGGGAAGGTAACGTGCAGGTGGGGTGGAAGTTTTTTTTTTTTTTCAGTTTGAGTCACTGGTGAAATTGACCATCAACGTATCAAAGGAGTCTGTTTTTGAACTGTGATTTACTTTCTGGATAGACCTTGCTCCCAGCCGCCAGCCTGCTGCAGCTCAACGGGGTGAGGGACGCATGCTGCAAGTTCCTCCTCAGTCAGTTGGATCCCTCCAACTGCCTGGGCATCCGAGGCTTCGCAGACACGCACTCCTGCAGCGACCTGCTCAAGTCGGCGCACAAGTACGTGCTGCAGCACTTTGTGGAAGTGTCCAAAACCGAGGAGTTCATGCTGCTGCCGCTGAAGCAGGTAGGTGGGCCGCTGTCTGCCTCCCACTGTGTGCTCTGCTGAATTATGCTAATGAATTTTAATAATGTATTCTCATTGTAGGAGGTAAAGCCCTAGAGTTTGTAATCTATAATGATTTGCAAAATGTTTCCCTTTTTTTATTCTTTAATCTTTTTACATTAAAAAAAAGCAAACTTTAATGGGTTTTATTTGGATCTTTTGTAATTGAACAAAACAAAGAGGAGAACTGAGGTGGAAGAAAAAGCAGCTTTTGTTCTCCTCCCCTCACTTCATAGAGCCAGCTTTCATGGAGAGCATTTGTTAGCATCACCTTTAAAGTTTTACCTGAAATTTAAGGGCTGGACTTTGACTAGGCCGTTCTGACAGGAATCTAATTTTGCTGCTGCTCTGTGAACCCCCGCCACAGTCTCACGTCTTTTGCAGCCTCCAACGGGTTTTCTTCCAGGGTTGCCATGTCCAGTTCATCTGCTGCATCCTCTCAGCTCAACCACCACTTATTCCTGTTTGGACTCAGCTGCAGCACTGCTGCTCCAGTATTGGAAGTGGTAATTAGGCAAAGCTGGTGACATTTTCACAGCTGCTCTACTGTTTATAGAGCAAACAACTACGTTTACGCCTCCTACATATCAATAAGGGTTTCTATTCTCGCTCTAATATGTTGTTGTCACCAGATTAGACCGACATTAAGCCATTAGTTTATTATTTTTATTTGTAAGTCCTTTAAGGCCTGAGAAGCATTTGGAGTTTATACAACTTGTCAGTTTTTGCAGCTAGTTTGTTTCTCTGATTAGCAAGTTGACCTGGAAAACTGCAAATGGTTTTATCTTCTCAGCTCATCTAAAGCTCTTTTCTATTGAATAAAACAACATATGTTTGTATTCCAACATTTAATTTCCCTTTTGGGTTATTAAAGTATTTTTGAATTGAATTGTATTAAACAAGTAAGATTTGGGTGTTAAGTAGCTGCTGCTTTTCTCACCAGTTAACATGTTTAATGACCAAAGAGTCCAGTCTCCTCTCTGTCATTGTGTAAATTCTTGAGTTCAGGTTTTAGTGCAATATATGAAATTTAATGATTTAAAAAATATATATTCATTTCATTTAAATCAGGTTTTCATCATTTTTGCCTTGATTTCAACGGCTGCAGTTCAGCACAGTATAGTGGTGGATAGTAGATTTGTAGTTCTGCTGTCAGATGGACTGATATACAGCAGGTAAACCTATCAGATTTGTCTGTATAAATGTGAGAAGTTTACCACACATTTATAAAGACTTTTTAATGCTTCTTTTAGAGCACCTTCTTGCATTTTAATAATTCTCCCTGTGTTTAAAGGTCTTTTATTCATCCATACTGCAGTTCTGTGGACAAAGCCTCTAGAGCTGCATAAACGGAGCATGGGACTTAATGACCCAACTTCATTTGATATGAGGAGTTATAATCAGGGGTCCCTTTCATCAGAAGAAGACGTCTTTATTTTCGTTTTTTAATACTGGAAACAATTGGTTTGAGTGAAATCAAGAGAAATGCTGTTAATTTCTTTTCAGGATCATAAAGTGAACTTCCTGTCAGGATTATTTTGTTAAAAGCTGATCATGATAAATTTGCCTCGATCTGTATTCATTTTATTCCACATTTTTCCATCATCATGTTTTAAAGAAATCTTTTCTATAAGATATTTAGAACTGAAAGCCCTGCAGGAATATATTTGGATTCAGAAGGTTAATTTCTCTAGTCTTTATAAACAAAAGCCAGATGACAGTGGCTTTAAAACGCACAGCTGCTCTCATTATCTTTGACGCTCGCTGCAGCAGTGGAGCCATGGCTTCACTAAGCCTCTCCGTGTTTCTGCCTCTAAAGGCCTCAGACTGAAGCTGCTTTTACTGAGTGGAAACACTCCATTGAAACCATTAGAGCAGATCAAAGGTCTACAGTTTTCTTCAGGTCCATTCTTCTTTTCACAGCTTTTCCAAATCTGCTGCATATCTGGATTTATGTTCTCTTTGCTGAAAGACTGTGAGCTCACAGGGCTGTGAAATATGCCCCATATTTCTTGTAATGTTCTGTGGGGGAAAATCAAGAAGGTGTGACCATGATTAGTCAGCGTGGCTGATGGCTTGCTGATCCAGGATCATACGGGTGACGTTTGAAGACGTTTTTTGTTGGTGGATTAGAGGATTCTGTGTTCCTCAGCGGCTGCAAAGATTTGCAGTTGCCAGGAAGGACGGCGTCCGCAACAGCAGCTGGCTGCTCTGTTCCCTTCAGGCCCAGCTAGCTTAGCGTTGACCTGGGAACGGTGCCAGCCAGCCACTCAGACCACTGCGTTTGCTTTATGTGCTTGAATAATGATAGCTTTAAATAAATCACAGCAAATGCTCAGAGACGATAATATAAATACAGAAGGTTTTATGTGTGATCAAATTTAACAGCGTCAAGTCTGGACCTGTTCTTTAAAATAATGGAGGAAAGACGAGGAGGATTTCTTTACTTATATTCAATCACAATAAAACCTCAAACTGCAGGGTATTCAGTTTGAGGAGCTGCAAAAAATCCAAAGCTCTAGAGGGAGAATCTATTGACAGAAGAGCCATTTGTCCACTAATGGGGGTGGTGGTATAAGTTCAGTTAGAAAGCAGATACATCAGTCCTGTTTGATGATGTGAAAGACTTGAGAGCAGACCATAGTGGAGCTTTACTCCCCCAGCAGGAGGAGGCGTTGTTCTTTAATTAAATTGTCTTCATTGCATGGTTTTCCAGGTGCTTGACCTGATCTCCAGTGATAATCTAAATGTGCCGTCGGAGGAGGAGGTGTACCGCGCCGTGCTGAGCTGGGTGAAACACGACATAGATGGACGCAGGCAGCACGTACCCTGGGTATGTCAGGATTTTCTGCTCTGCAACCAGAAAGAAAGTTTTTTTTTTTCTTCTATATATCGTTCATGTTCCAATTGCTTTTGTCAACACAGCTGATGAAGTGTGTGCGGCTGCCTCTGCTGAGGCGAGACTTCCTGATGAGCAACGTTGACACGGAGCTGCTAGTGCGTCACCACTCAGAGTGCAAAGATCTACTGATCGAGGCTCTGAAGTACCACCTGATGCCTGAGCAGAGGGGGGTCCTGAGCAACAGCCGGACGCGGCCTCGGCGCTGCGAGGGCGCCAGCCCTGTGCTCTTTGCCGTCGGTCAGTGTGTCCCTGAAGTTTCCCATTAGGGTACATGTAGGGAAAAAAGAAGCATTTCTGGTTTGTCTTGCTTCTTGCATATTTGATAAAATGCACACCTTTTTATTTTTTGCAGGTGGGGGGAGCCTTTTCGCCATCCACGGAGACTGCGAGGCATACGACACGAGGACAGATCGCTGGCACATGGTGGCCTCCATGTCCACGAGGCGTGCACGAGTCGGTGTGGCGGCCATCGGGAATAGACTCTATGCCGTCGGAGGGTGAGCCATAACACCTACCAAGTTGACCTTTAAATAAAACACGGACCGGTGCCAGGAAATATAAGACTCGGCGGCTTATCTTTACAGCGCAGCTAAAGCAGAGGTCATTATTTACCCTCCCTAAAACACCTGTCTGCTGTTTTCTTGCTCAGACTGGTCTAAACGTGGCTGATCACCTCCTGGTTTCACAGAGCCTCATATAAACTCAGATGGTTTTTTATAAATCCTAATATTTGCATTAAATGTTTTACTGCCATGTTTCTTATTTTGGGCATAATTCTGCTAATGATCCTATAGCATCTTCATTGCGGTAAACGCAGTGTTAATTCCACGCTGCCAACTCCTCACTCTTTAGGTATGATGGCACCTCGGATCTCGCAACGGTGGAGTCCTACGATCCCATCACCAACTCCTGGCAGCCTGAGGTTTCCATGGGAACGAGGCGGAGTTGCCTGGGTGTAGCTGTCCTGCACGGCCTGCTGTATGCTGCTGGAGGTTATGATGGAGCCTCCTGCCTGAACAGGTGCAGACACACCTGCTTGGTGATAAATACACCTCCTTAGTATTTTGGATCTACAGCACGTTGCAAAAAGTTTTCATCCCTTGAAAATTTCCCAATTTGTCCGTATTAGAACCAACAAGTCTAAAGATGACAAAAAATAAATTTCTGAATTTGTTTTTCTAGTTTCCTTTGATACCTTGACATAAAATCTGGGACAACCAAAGGCATTCAGAAGACGCCAAATTAAAAAAACTAGTTTCTCCCATGTGTGATTTAATCTGGGTTTAAATCCAACTGCTCTGTAAAGGCTTGTTGGAGAACATTAGTAAACAAAGAACATGAAACGGTGCACAGGAGACCCTTGTACAGCTTTGTCTCCGATCTGATGGGACAAAGTTGTTAATCTTTGAAATAGTGAAGAGGAAGATTTGAACGTCAGGTGGAAGAATATGTTGACAGGACAGTTATTATTAATTCTCTCAATGAATTTATTGTAAAGAGATTAGAGGAATCCTCAGTTTATGGTCTCCCTGTTGCACATCCATATTATGAGTTTCTTCTATACAGATTATAGTCTACATACAAACCCCCATATGTGGAAGGTTCACATATAACCAGGAGAACTTACCATTAGCATGCAGCTAGATCTACATGGTTGAACCTTTTGGCTTACTCTTAAATATGTGTGTGTCAGACAACAAACAGCAGCCTCATATTGAAGCATGGTGAGGTCAGCGTCATGCTGTGGTGAAGCCATCCAACCACTACAGACGAGCTTGAGCTGTTCAGTATAGTAGAAGAAGAAGTTGGCTGAGATCTTTAAACATAAGCAGGTAGCTGAAGGAAACGTACCTCAAACGAAATGTTAGTGAGACTCTAAATGAAAATAAGTCCCACAGACTCTTAATATCCAACAGATTTCAAACTGTGTTACATTTATCACTGAAATCCTGTCGACTAACATAAAAACAGCTGCAGGCTGTGTGAATAGTTCTGCCAGGGCTTTGGAAAGGTAACCAGATGTTTATATTCAGTGGATTTATTGTTAGTCTGACGGATTAATTTTAGTAAATATTGATCTTTTTCCCCTCCAGCGCAGAGCGTTATGACCCTCTGACCAGCACTTGGACATCAATCGCCGCCATGAGTACCAGAAGGAGATATGTTCGAGTAGCGACTCTGGGTAGAGATTTTTCTTTCACTGATTTTTATCTTAATAGCAGAAGTACAGAGGGAGTTGCTGCCTTGGTATGTCTCTGCTAATATTTATATTCTGTGTTTACTCCCCATTTTTCCCTGTAGACGGGAGCTTGTATGCGGTGGGAGGCTACGACAGCTCCTCACATCTGGCAACAGTGGAGAAATACGACCCGCAGGTAAACTACTCTGAAATGTATCCTCAGGGATGTCGGCTGCTTCAGTTTCACTCAGTCTTTCCAGACTAAATACATCACCTCAGCTACATCTGCACCACTAGTTCTTAGTGTCTTGTTATGACGCACAGAGCAACACCTGGACGGCCATCGCTAACATGCTGAGCCGCCGCAGCAGCGCTGGGGTGGCCGTGCTGGACGGCATGCTGTACGTGGCGGGAGGCAACGACGGCACCAGCTGTCTGAACTCAGTGGAGCGGTTCAACCCGAAGACGAACACGTGGGAAGGAGTCGCCCCCATGAACATACGCAGGTCAGCCTCCAGCAGCGGCACAAACGGCGATGAGCAAAAAGTCCCACCTCCTTCACTTAGATCAGTTTATAGTCTTTAACTAAATAAATACTGGCATAGCAAAGAGAAAAAATAGTTATGTGCGATCTTCTATGTATTAATCGATCAAACACAGCATGGATACCACCTTGTTTATTTAGGTGGTGCTGCTTTTAATGTCGCAGCTCCCTTTACCATCCTCTGCAGGGCTGCTTTAAACCACCTTTAGCAATAACCCACAATGGTTGCTTTAAAATTGACAAATCTAGATATTTCCAAAGTGATTTTATTTATTTATTTTTTTAGTTTAGTTGTTTTTGGCCAATGATGCACTGTGAAGAGAATGTGTGAGAGATGAGGAATAAGTTGGATCAGCTTTAGGAAACCTGATGAGCCACACCCTACTCAGCTGAACCGTCAGGATGACCCAGTTCTACTGCCTTTGTAGCTTCAACTAACAAGAACCAACGTTAACGTTTTCAAGCTACCGGCTTTTTATCCCTCATAACATCTTTAGTCCAATAAATATTTCAGTCTTTGGTTTATTTGACAGCCTTTGATAATTTATTCAACCTCCTCCAACAGTTTGTGGATGAAATTTAAAAAAATGTTTTTTTTTTGTAATTGTGTAGGAAACTCTATTCTAGTTTAGTCACCACTAAACTAGAATAGAGTAGTACTTTATTTTCACTTTTCTACAACTAGAAAAGCAAATGAACTGACCTTCTCTTACACTCAGTGTACAGTAGATGATGGTCTATTAATATCTACTCTGCTGCCCTTACCACCTGCTGCAGCGCTTTCCTGTTCTGCACAAATGAAAACAGCAGTACAGATTACATTTACTTCCAGGGGATGTGATGCATCTCATGCACTTTTCCCACTTGATGAGAGGCCTTCATAGCTGTGAAGAGATCAGCCTAAATGTTTATGCACAGGAACAAGGGTTCTCCACTCCTTTACATCACTATGAAGATTGAAGATGGTTTGATGCATCTCTGCGTCCTGAGATGCAGCATAACTTCCTCCACTTTGGAAAAAAATGGTTCTTGTCTGTATGACTCTTTTTAGTTAAATACCGAGACCTTCTCTATGTTACTATTGTCAGAGCTGCTTCCTAATTTTCACAAAGATTAAAATCTGGAGGTAGCTTTTTTCCGGGTCTGGGTCACGAGGACAGAAACCAAACAAGGGTTGAATCGATGTAGTTTACCTTTAATTTACCATATTTTTGTTATTGGACTGTAGTTAAGATGCCAAACAACAACAAATGAAAACAAATGTTGCTTTTTATAATAAAGAGCATACAGTTACTGATATTTACAAAATGTGTTTTTAGAGAATCTGCCTGATCACTTTAGTCTTTGTTTAAAGGAGTTTATCTGCTAAAGATTATGAAATATTGAAGAAAAAAAAGAATACAAAAGAAAAAAAAGCCATGAAACAACCACAGATTCAGCATTTTTGGTGCTAATGTTCATTTTTCAAACCTAGACAATTCATAGTTAATTATTTTTTGACTGAAATGCTCCATTTTATGAAGCTTCATAAAAAAAGGAAATTTGCGTCTCAAAGTAGGAAATGTTTGGATTAAGATTCAGTATAAATCCTTGACCCTGGTGGTAGATTGAACATTTTTAGCAGAAGGTTTACTGGATCGGATCGGAGGAACAGTTGTAGGTGAAGGCTGAGTAGAGAAGTGGGCTGAGGACGCATCCTAAGGGAGGATTTTATGGTATGGCACAAAATTAAGAGGCTTCCCTTGAAGTTTAACTTTGTAAACAAAATATTTTCTAAGTTTATTTCTTTGAAATTAGGGACTTATGTCTGCTGCCTTCTTAAGGCATAAACATCGAATGACATCCTTTTTATAATTTTCGTATGGCTTTCAAGATGAACACTGGCAGAATAGACACATTTACAGTGTTTCTCAGATGGTGGGAAATGTAGACAAGGCAAGTCAGAGAGAGACAGAAAACCTGATAACAGCTTATAAATAACTCATGTTTGTCTCTGATAGCTTATTTAGATCTTCTTAGTCTCCTTTTACGCCATCTAAATCACTGTATAAAAAAATCCAGTCCAAACTAACATGTGGTTTACTACTATTCTCCTGTAACAGACAAATATCTGTTTATGACCTGAAAGGAAAAAGTGTGGCTGTTGAACCCCTACTGTTGTAATCTAAGTTGTAGATTTGGACAAAGTGATTTGTGATCATTCGCCTGTGCAAAACACTTCATCAGGTTTCAGGGGATCAGACCGTCAAATAGACCAAACTCTTGATTTTGACAGGGTGAGTAAAACATGTTCTGATCTAAAGTATTTTCATAGCTGCACTGACTGCATGTTTATGCTCATTCCCCTGCTGGAAGTTTTCCCTCCATCAAAGCCTTTAACAGGTTTTCTTCCAGCATTTCCTCCTATTTAAATGATTTTCCTTTTTGCAATTATTCCCTGAATACATGCAGACAATTATTTTATAGACTGATCTGTAGCGGATAAAAGCAAAATAAAATGGACCGTTTCCTCTTCCCAAAGAAAACTTTCCAAAGAAGCTAAAGAAGTAGGAGGTATCATGTGACCTACGGTGTTGTGGACGGCAGGGAGTCATAGATGGATGTAATCAAGAAAATCCGGGCATTTTTCAAAATAAAACACCATTTGGACTCACAAAATAAATAAAGTTATTCTTTATGTGAGACCCGTTACCAAATGACAGACTGACCAGTACCGGGTCAGGGCCCGGGGGTTGGAGATCACTGAACTAGGCGATATGTTCAGCTCCTCCAGAGTCACCACTCGCCTTTTTAGTGAACCTCTGATTAATAGCTCTGTCAGTTAAATGGGAGGCCATGTCTTGTTCAGTCTGCAGTTGTGCTCTAGTAACATTCAGATTTTATAATATATATTTGCTTTAAAACTTTCTGGAACTAATTCTTTCAATTGTCTGCTGTGTTTCTGTCTCGTCATGATTTTCCTTTTGTTTACAAATGCTCTCTATCAAACCTCCTAAGGCCTTCAGAAACAGCTGCATTTATACTGAGGTTAAATTACTCACTGGAGGAATCGATTTGATGACTATGTACCTTCTGAAGGCAGTGGGCAGTGTGATGTTATTCAGGAATATTGAATTCAAATGGGTCAGAATATATATA
>JAUZNJ010065550.1:0-13335 GCA_034780135.1 Jordanella pulchra
CTTATGAAGGTTGGTCTCCTAATGGGCTGATGATCCTCAGGTGTGCTGAGGGCTTCAGCCCAGGAGACCCACGGCGCACTCTGCTGGAAGAAGGTGGTAATACTCCAGATCCCAACAGTTGGAGGAGCTTTGCTGAACTTTCATCCACTTTTTGTACCAAATGTTATTAGGAGTAGCTTGATCTCTGACTGTTCTTGTTTTGAACAACAAATCAAACCAGAGTCCTCTGGATCCAGACATGCCAGCTGCAGCTGTAGTGACCCATAGTTCTGTCATCAGCGAATAAAACTTTCATTTTTAGTTGCAGAGCTGGATAATATATAATGTAATGATGTAGCCTAATAAAATGGACAAATGCTTTGAAATCAAACAAATGTGGTCAGTTATTGAAAACTAGAAGATTGGAGATCGGAGAAAAATATTTAATGCAACATTTTCTCCTAAATCACTCATACAAACATTTAAAGAGGACATTTTTTCCGTATGAATGGTTCGTGCATGAGGCCCGATGATTTAAAACATTGTGACTGAAACAAAGTTATCTGCAACTACAAGAAACAATTATTTTCTATTAAACTAAAGAAACAACTTTTTGCTGCAACTCTGATGGATGATGATGAGTTTTTATGTGTGCTTCTGTCCAGTGCCTTCATCAGACTGACATCATTCTGTCCTACGATTTATAACCAAGGGTTTTCTACATTTTGTTTCTAACAGCTATGAAATCTGAAAAGATCTAATAAATGAGTAGAGAGTAATAATGTTTGTGCTCCAACATAAAGATACATAGCCCCTAAACTACAGAGTATTTTCCAAAGTATTTAATGGTTTGGAAGCTTGATCTTATGACCTGATTATAAAACTACATTGATGGTCTTGGAGAAGGAGGCATTTTTTAGTTTGTCAGGTTTTAATTCTCTAATGTTTTTTTAAATAGTTTTTAATTCTCAAACAGTCTTTGCAAATTCTATTTCTGTAAAATTTTGTTATATTTATTTATTATAAATTTGTTTTTGCCAAGTCTCCCTTTAAAAAGAGATTGTTTATCTATGTGGTGACTTTTTTGGTTAAATAAATGGTAAACAATTATAAATGTGCAACAGGTTTATCAAGTTTTTCTTTAACAAAAAACAAAGATGTTTGTATCCCTGAAGAGAAGATTAGTTTTTGATTTCTTTAGTGCTTAAATCACATTTATCACCTTTAAATCCTGCGCTCTTCAACATAATCTGACTTTGGTCACATTTTTTTCTTTGTCCTCCTCAGTCTTGTCCGATTCCCGATAAGAGTCGCCTTCAGTGGGTCTTTCTAGAATTGATACAAACATAAGAGACTTGGCTTTGAAGGGTTTCATTGTTTGGAATCTGTGGGACAGTCTTGAAAAGATCACTTCCGACTCCTCCTCTGTCGTCTTTCTCTAATCTCTTCACCTCTCCTCTTGGCCTCCTTGTTCAGACATTTTGAAAGTCTTCGAAGTATGATTGCCAGCACATTTTTCCAGGCCGTGTGCTACCATCCAGATGAGCACCAGATCATCACAAGTGGAACTGACAAAAAGGTCTGTTCAAAGTCTTTTTAGATATTATAAAACACTTTTACAATATTTTCACATTACATCATAGTTTTTTTTTTTCTATTGGGGTTTAATGTGACAACAAACACCAACCGGCATCTGTAGGATGTTTTGTGTCTCTCCCTCAAGTCTTCAAACTGGACATTCTGCTCCAGTAAACAGCCTAAGCTCGGTCAGGTTATGTGAAAAATATTCTTAACATCAATTTTCATGTCTCCTTAGTTGTACATCATAAAATCCTTTGATTTAGTCCCTGTAGCTCTGCAGGGATGTTCTGTTTTTTTTGTTCAGTTCTGACTTTCTACTGAGATCCCCTCGATTAATTTAACTCAATTTATTCCATTCAATTCATTTATACTTTATTGATCCAAAGTGAAATCAAACGCTGCAATAACTAATAGAGTTTGTTTTTTCAGCCAGTTGCTGCAGATGTTTATAGCTGTAGACAGCAAGGATCTCCTGTAGCGGTCAGTGTTGCTCCAGATCTTTCAATTGCCTCTGACTGATCAAACTCTTGTTATTTAACAATCTGATGAAGAGGATGCTCACTGTTGTCCATAATCTTCTTCACTTTATTTGGTTGTTCTTTCTAAAATAATCTTCAGTTGTTCAAAAACCTCCCTCCTCTGTCCTAGAAGCTAGGCCCATAGCACCATAACTATACTGTTGAGACAGTTTCTATGCTTCTAGTCCACTATAGACATGAGCAATGATTAGATCTGGAGTTTGGCTATTTAGGGCTTCATATGTGAGGAGGAGAATTTTAAATTTTATCATATATTCTGCATTTCACAGGAAGCCATTGAATGGAAACCAGATAGGAGAAATATGACCTTATTAATTTTCATAATAACTCTGGCAGCAGAGTCCAGAGGTAAATACATCACTGCTGACATTACAAGTTCAGTTTTCTGTGTGTCCTAATCCGATTCTCAGATCACCTACTGGAACGTGTATGATGGCTCCTCCATCAGGGAACGGGAGGGCTCCCAGTCAGGGGCCATCAACAGCATGGACATCACCAAGGATGGCATCCACTTTGTGACAGGTCTGTGTTGATACTGCATTGTGTTTGCAGTGTTAGTGTCTATATAAAGTTTATACCCTGACATCACACATAGCTCTGAGCAAACATTTTATTCAGTGTCAGAAAGGTTTTTTCCCTTGTAGATTTTCTCTGGATAGTGAATTGTTTAGATTTGGCTGAATAAAAGAGGCTAATGTTCAATATGACTCCCTAAAGAGAAGATCCAAAGTTAATTTAACCTTTTACCAAAGTCTTGTTTTTAGAGTTTAAACAGTAAAAACTCAAACTTCAGAAAGATGTTTGATATAAGTAGATGTAAAGAGTAACAGAAGGTGGCTCTGATTATCGTCCACCTTCTGCTGGTTCATTCCACCTGATGACACTCATTCTGTTTAAAACACACGTGTTTTTATAGCAACACATTCATAGCCTTATTAAAAAGAAAATCACCTCCAGCTTTTTTTTGTCAGGAATATTTTATTATGGTTTGTTTTTACTCCTGTATCTCATTTAGCTCATTTCATCAACTCGGACCCCGGGTTTTCTCCTCCCTGCTGATGCTGGAAGACATATTTACATCTTTTTTCATGTTTTTAAAACATGCCTAATCCTCTCTATGACCAGGCGGTGATGACAGGCAGTTGAGAGTGTGGAACTACATGGAAGGAAGCATAACCCACACAGGAATGCCTCATGGTGCCAGTATTACCTGCACCAGGATCTGCTCCAAAAACTGCATCCTGATCAGCGGCAGCGCTGACGGAGGCATTTGGCGATGGAAGTTTCCCCATCCTCTCTCTTTTTCTTAAAATAGTCATCAAACATTTGAATCATTATTCGTAAGTGTTACCATAGGAAGCTGTAGGAGAACAAATCTGACAGAGCAACAAATGACTGACCTGGATGAACACAGTATTACCTACTGTATATGTTATTGTGTTGAAATGTTTTGTTTGTTGAGATGAATTTAACTGAATGTTGAAAAAATCTGTTCACATCACAAGTGCAATTGAATATTTTGAATCTGCAATAAATATATTTCAAGTAGATGAAACATATTTTTTCCTGTTTCATGCTCTAAAGGTTGTATCCTTCCATCCATTGCTCTGGGTTCCATTTAAAAGCCTTACGAGAAAATATCCTTTAATATTCACCGAAAAAACATTTGTCTTCATGGCTAAAAAAGAAAAGGACCGAAGAGTTTGGACTCCTGAACTGAACATATTTGGGCAACCAGGCTGTTAAATGAAAAAAACTAAGTTTAATGACTAGATCTCACTCCTCCATATGAGCTAAGATGTTTAATGTTCAGACAAAGTGCTTCAGGTGGACCAGTTACAACAACTTCAACTCACACTAAATAAATACTTTGAGAAGGTTTTAGGAGGTGGTTAGGATTCAGCAAAGAGAATAAAATAAAAAAAAAACTGTCTAATGGGGCTTTGGGAGGTTCAGAAAATGGGATTTCAGGAAACTTATCCATGTATTTGGATTAAGAGACGGTCAGAGAAGCTGAGACAGAACTTCTGATTCCAGTAACAAAAGAAAAGCTTAATTTTTATGACTGAAATAAAAACAAAAATGTTTTGTAAATCCTCTCTTGCTTTCCTCTCAACTTTACTGATAACTAATACAGACACAGAGCTACCTTTATGTTCAAACATTTGGAAATGAAGCTCCAGTTTGTTCTGTTCACTTGTTTTTACACAACATTTGGTCAATGATGATAGAAAAAGCCGGATCATGTTGATGGATCAGGACCATTTATTTCACTAAACCAGCACATTTGGTCCATTAGATTCAATCTGCAGCACTCTGCACACAATGCATCAGAAACGGTTTCCTTCAGCTTCGATCTGGTCTTTGATCTCAAAGAAGCCCAGTGGGAAAAAATGTCAATTCAACATCAGTATGACATCAAACACTGATATCAAATTTTTACCATTTCTTGGGTCAAAAACATAAATGAACTTGACATCATCATGTTGATGTTATTTTGACATTACTTCTTTGAAATTTCACTCAATATTAATGATATTAATGCTATTTTCACATTGATTGTATGTCCAACAAAATAGGCTCAGGCTCTATTGGCCTTTATTTTTGAAAGTAGGCAGACAGGATATAGGATTAGAGGAAGAGGACATACAGCAAAGGTCTTTAACCAAAGGGTCAGTTGCTTAACCCCTGCAGTACTGCCAGCCTGATAACAGACCACTTAGAAAAAGGCTCTGATTCAAAGATGGGATCTTTACCAGGGTTAAAAACAGATGAGCTGGAGATGACCTTAATGGAGCTAACAGTCATGTTTTTTGACTGTGGGAGGAAGCCGGAGTACCCAGAGAGAACCCATGCATGCACGGGGAGAACATGCAAACTCCATGCAGAAAGACCCCAGGTCGGGATCGAACCCAAAACTTTCTTTCTGCAAGGCAACAGCGCTAACCACTGCTCCGCCGTACAGCCCTACCGTCATGTCACCTGCAATAAAGCTCAGGGAAAGTACAAAAATCATTTTCTAAATGATTCTATTTATTAAGGAAGCACCGCTACACAACCCACCTGATCCAGTGTGAAAAATTCCTTCCAACCCGACAGAATAACTGGTTGTGTTGCCCTTCTTTCACATCACATTCAATTAGATTATGACAGACATTTCTTTGCAGAGTTTTAAATGAATAATTAATATATAATAACAAAAAGTAAAATATATCAATAAAACAAACATAACATTGCAGGCAAATATTGAAACGACCAAAGTAATAAATATACAAAATAAAATTAATAATGCAGAGGAGTCTGTTTTCTGAACATTTTCTTATTGTGTCTTCAATAGTAGCTGCAGTAAAACTGGTCCTGAAGATATAATTTTTTTAAAAGTAGTTACTAAGCATTTCTACCAATAATAGATCATCATTTTAGGTAAAATAATGTTTCCCTTATTGTTAATATTTTTAAAGAAGACAATAATCTGGACGTTGTAGTCAAACGACCGGCCGCCTAATCAATAAACAGAGTCTAACCCTTTTTAGTTTAATCTTAGGAGGAATACAGAGGTTGTGTAAAGGCCTCAGAGGGGAGTTATAGAACATTAATGAACCAACAAAACCAGTCTAAGGAATAATGGATGCATATCAGGGGGAAAGTTTAAATGTTGGGTTTATAATCCCAAGCTTTGAACATGTCACAGAGTTCAGTCCAGTTCATCGTCGCAGCTGGAAAGA
The DNA here is from genome assembly GCA_034780135.1 of Jordanella pulchra. Taxonomy (NCBI): domain Eukaryota; kingdom Metazoa; phylum Chordata; class Actinopteri; order Cyprinodontiformes; family Cyprinodontidae; genus Jordanella; species Jordanella pulchra. The sequence goes on from JAUZNJ010065550.1 coordinate 5,825, forward strand.
GAAAAAACAACCAAGATATGATCATCTAAACTGAAACAGAGGGCAAGGAGAGGATTCGTTAGAAAAGCAGCTAAGGTGGAGCACCAGAGGAGCTGCAGAGATTCGCAGCTCGGCGCAGACACTAGAGGCATTTGTAATGCACAACATTAATCAACAACAGCCAGATCTAATTCATTATTGAAAGCTGCTTTGGCACCGAACTAAAACTGATCATTTTGGCTCAAAGTAGAAAATCCTGAGGAGAGGCTGCGTTCAGGCAACCAGTGGAACACGGTGGTTGTAGCATCATGCTGTGGGAGTCTTTTCTGCAGAAGACAAGCAGCCTGAAATGCAGAACCAGATTGTTTTAAATTACATCATGATCCTATGTCAACATGGCCTAGTCAAAGTACCGTCATTAAAATAAACTGTGGTAAAAGTTGAAAACTAATGTTCATAGATTGTTTCCGTTTAATTTGACTGAACTGGATTATGCATAAAAGGACAGATAGAAATTCCAGGACTGGAGCTTTTGAGTGCAAAGCTGATAAAATACTTTCTGTGACTGCAGCAAAATATGGATCAATAAAGTAAGTATGACATCAAACACTGATGTTGAATTGTCATCATTTGTATGTAAAAAAAAGTACTTAGACATAATTTGATGTCAAATAAGGAGTTTATTGCCTTTTTGACATTGCTTTGATATCAAGCCGTGTGTCATGCTAATGATCTTTAAAATAGAAATCCTATAAAGGGTACTGTTTCTAGTTGTAATAGTAAGTTTACTAGAAACAATAAACAGTTGTTTAGCACTATCTCTCAGTTGTTGTGCTCTATATTTGTTTTATGAAATTCTCTCTCAAAGATCAAACATAGTATTTTCATTCTGATCAGAAAAAAAGTTCTGTATTTCAAACATAACTGGCATATGTGAGACATGGATGTTGTTTTTTTTTTAAAACATTTTGAAAATCAATGCAGGTTATTTTTGTAGTTGGCCCAAAAGGGGACAGTTTAAATTTACAGAACTTTCATTCTAGTCAGTTTCCTTTTTCCTAGTATTTTACAAATGTTTACAGTTTGACAATTCAGCATTTCACTGTGGGGGTTAATCGGTGTTATAAACAAGAATTTGTTTTTACTTTTACTGAATTAAAATAAGACACATCAAAAGTCTGTGGGGTATTATATAACCTACAGTAGAAGACAGTGTGCAGATTTAAAATAGTTCTCCAGTCACTGTTAAAATAGGAAATAAAAAAAGGCTGTCATAAAATCATTAGATACAATAATTTATTCAAATTGAAGTCCTGCATTAGATAAGTTGAAGTAAATCCATTTGTAGAAGATAAGATGGCAAAAGACGTGATTCAAAATCCAATTAGTTTTACGATTAAACCAAGCAAGTCCAAGGAAGAGTATGGTTAAAAACAACAACTGATTAAAGCAAGTTGGTAGAAAGAAACCAAAGGAAGATGGTTCTATGCAATTATAAACATAGTAGGAGAACTGGAAGAAAAAATAGAAAGGAGGAAAGAGTAAAAACAGGATCAAGACAAACATGAAACAGCTCAGCACGATCTATTACAGTGGAATAAATATAAAAACATATTTTATATATATATATATATATAGAGAGAGAGGGGGGGGGGGGAGCGCGCTATGTATACATAAAATGCTGATGAATGACTCCAGTTCAGTAGGCGCTAAACTCGCTAAACTCGCGGTTTTTACCAAGACGAAGAAGAACAGCAGCCAGTCGTTCTGTGAAACGTCAAACTTCGCTTTCCAACCTTCCATTCGTTCATTCTTTTCATCCATCTATTATTAATTAAATGCTTTTCTAAAACACCGAGAGACTGACAGGTTAGTGAGACCTTTAATATTCCGGAGAAGCGCTTCTCCAGTTTGTTCTACGGATGAGAAAATGAGCAACTAGATCTTAAAAGCGGCTGAATTGAAGAGATGAGCTAATGCTAATGTCGGAGGCTAACAGCGAAACGTGAATGAAGCAGCTGCATTAGCTGCACAGCTAACGTCGTTCATATGCGAATATAGGTTTTCACAGCTGCCTATGAAAAAATAAAACAATAAAATGTTTGGTTTAAACATGCCCCAACAACTTAAAACAAATGAAGATTTCCTAATGTGGAGGTTTTATGTAATAATGTTAGAAATAGTGTCTCCTTTATGCTCGTCCTCAGTTTTTAGGTTCATTTAGGACCTTTTACATTAAACAGGTGAAGGTGACCTGTGTTTGTGCTGTTTGGTCACAATGATCAGGCTGATTTCAATATAATCTCCCTTTCAAAGACATCGCTCAGGTCAGCATTGATGTTTAATTCATCAGGAAGCAGAGATTAGTATTAACCAGTTATATTTATCTTTTTTAACGAACAACTCCTACTTCTGGGAGTATTTTCCAGCGTTTTTCTTTGACTAGAGTAAAATGTCTGGCTGCTCCATCCATTGGGAGTAACTTCACTGAATGAAAATGAGCTCATTTTAAACCAACCACTATTGATTTAGTGTTTTTAGCCTGAAAAATGAAGAGTGTTTATTTCACCTCATAGTTTCATTACTACACTTAATATTTTGTTTAATGTTTCTGCACTTTGTAAAATCAATTAGTTATGATTTACTCAGTACTTTAGTAGCTTATTTTTATCAAATACTTTATTTGATTAGTATTTGTTTTTTACTTTGACTGGAGCAAAGAACTCCATCCACGTCAGGAGGAAAGTTTCTGAAGGTTTTCTGTTTTTCCTGCAGGCATCTCTAATGGCTTCCCGAGCAGGACCAAGAGCATCAGGAACAGATGGCAGCGACTTCCAACACAGGGAGCGTGTTGCTTCCCACTACCAGATGAGGTCAGCACCCACCCCCCATGTCCTTGGTGTTATAATGTGGGACTAATGATAAATAAATTCATCTTTAGCTGAACATCTTTTTTATCAGTACTTTTCTACAGACACAGCAGGATGTCAGTTAGTGTTATAAAGTATTCAGGATCCTCAACCTTGTTCATGTTTATCATCAAATATTCAGTCTTTTGACAGTTAAGGTCATTATTTGCATCCTTTTATACTAAAATCGAACCCATGTCGCTCAGTTTGTGCCATAAAGGAAATCAGTTTCTGAAGCAACAGGTGTTTTACTTTGGCTGTTTTATTTTTAGGCAGATGAAATAAAGCTGGTGACCAATATTGATTTTTCTTTTGCTTTTAGTGTCGCTTTAAAGTCTGAAATCCGTAAACTCAACATTGTTCATCTGCTGATCTGGATCCTGATGGCTGCTCAGGTCAGAACGTTTAACATTTTTTGCTGTTTCTGTTTTCCAGCCAGCATCGACTCATTGTTCTTCCTGTTGTTTCCTAGGTAACGGTCAGCCAGCTCAGTCTGGTATCTCACAAGCTAGTGGCCTCTCCGTACCAGTGGGAGTACCCCTATCTGCTGAGCATAGTCCCCACCATCTTCAGTTTCCTGGCGTTGCCCCGGAACAACATCAGCTACCTGGTAATCTCCATGATCAGCGGCGGGCTCTTCTGCATCGCGCCGCTGATCTACGGTGGCATGGAGATGTTCCCTATGGCTCAGCAGCTGTATCGACACGGCAAGGCGTACCGCTTCATTTTCGGCTTCTCGGCCGTGTCCGTGATGTACCTGGTGGTCATTATTGCTGTGCAGGTGCACGCCTGGCAGATTTACTACAGCAAGAAACTGTTGGACCAGTGGTTCAGCAGCACGCAGGAGAAGAAAAAGAAATAACTTCAGCCCACTTGAAAAGAGACGTTTAGATGCTCAGCATCATTTTCTATATTTATATTGACAGCGATGATGTCATTGATGTTATAAAATCAGGCATTGGACGGTTTGGGATCATCTCCTTTCTCCCCAGAAACATTTTTTCCTGCCGTTTCAAATGTTAAATATGACTGTTGCTGCTTCAGCCTCGTGATTTTTGGACGCAGACAATAAAACTGGAAACGATTAAATAGCGAAAGACTTTATTTTCGAAACCTCCCCTTACAAGCACCCCCGACAATCACAGAAAAAACATCTACACACATGATATCTTCACAATGGAGTTCAAATATATTCAGTGACTAAAACACAATAGAAAGCTTAGTTTTAGTTCATAAAATCGGTTATTTTTCAAAGTATAGATGTTTAAAAAATTCAACAATACAATGAAACGATTCCTCCACCAAAACCTGTAAATAATAAATCACAGCAAATCGTTTAATATAATATTGGATGAAAATAAGGTTTAAGAAGTGAGTTAATTAAGTCACCTTAACCCAAAAAATGCTTCAAACGCATCAAATCTAAAAGACAAACAGGAATATATGGAAATGTGTGTATAAGTATATGCATACATATCAAAATCACTCCATTAATACATAGATCAGTATATGTATATAAAAGAAAATTAAAAAAAAAAGGGCCAACTGACCCAAAATATCTGGTTGGAACAAAAGGTTACAGCAGCTGCAACAATGAAAGTCATCGAATGGATTCAACAACAGCAAAGTATTTAGCTCCACCTGTTTAATGGCTTAGAGCTAAACATGAGATCAGAATCCCTCCCCCCCGATCCTGTAAAGATTACATCTGATTTTGACCTTTTGGTCCAACATGAAGGGTTAGTTAATGAAAGATGAACTTAAAATATCTCCCTTTATAGTATTGACCCCTCAAACACAAACCCAGAGAAACTGTAACATTACATGGTAACGAACACATCTCAATGTTTCACTGAAACAACCATCATCTGCCTTGTTTGGGCAAATTTCCAATATTAACCCGACTGTCTGACTGACAGTGTTCTGAAGTTTTTCTTAGACCTGAATGTGTTTCCCCTTCAAGATCTGCCGTACCTAAAAAAAAAACCAACAACAACAAAAAAAACAGGATAAGACGAGTTGTTGTTTTAACTAAATGTCTTAAACCTGGAGGTGTGCGGTTTCTTTTCTTACCCTTTCACCAACAGGTCCTTCAGACACCAGCTGGCACGGCAGCTCGTTTTCAAAGTTCCTGGCCCCTGGATCGGCACCTTTCCTCATCAGCAGCTTCACTGCCTCCACCTGACTTTTGTTATTTTGCAGAGAGCTGACAATGTGCAGGGCCGTATTTCCACTGAACGTCTGAAACCAAAAGAGACGTTTCCACCAGAAACGAAAACATCTTTCATAGAACCTGGATTATTCTCAATCATTACTTCTTTGACCTACCTTAACATTAACCAAGGCAAGTGACGTCAGGTGTTCCAGAAAAAGGTTGAGCAGCTCAATATTTGCCTCCTCAGAGGCCATGTGGATGCAGGTTCGGCCACTTTTCAGTTCCTTGAAACATAAAAGTACATTATTATACTATATTACATTAAAACTGCTGCAAATTTGTTCCCTTTTTCCCTTCTTTTGTCACGTTTCGTCATTATTCTTGCAAAATGTCCAACTTGTCTTTTTTACTAAAGCAAACAAATGGATTTTTAAATGATGTTATAACCGACCAACCGGCAAATAACTGCGGTTTAATCTTTAGACTGAATTGAATTTCACTAAGTGCATTATGACTGGTAGGATCAAATCATTCAAATAATTCCTGACTGACAACATTAACTCAAGGGCTTCAAAAAAGCATCAAATGAGGAACAAATTACTGACGTCTATCAGTCTGGACAGGTTCATAAGGCTTTTAGACCTACTGTCCAAACAGTGGAACCTTCCCAGGAGGGGGTCCAGAAATGCATCAGTTCAAAAGGTCACAGAAGACCTGACGCACTAAAGGCCTTTATTGTTTCCATAAAGGCATACAACTATCCTGATGATAATGCTGGTGGCAGCATGGTGGTCTGGGGTTGCTCTGCTGCTTTGAGACCTGGATTATATGAGACAGAGCAATGAATTCTCATCTCCACTAGAAAATAACCAAACTGAATATCTTCCTGACAGCTTTTGTAAACAAAAATATGAATGTTTTTAGAGTGGCCTAGTCAAAGTTCCAATTTAAATCCAGCAAAGAGGCTGTGGCACAATACACAAAACCTTGGGATGAGAACGATTCTACTAAAGCTGTAATACTCACCTTTGTCCCATAGGAGGCGCCCATGTGCATTAGGATCCTGATGCACTCCACATAGCTGCACTTCCTGTGCGTTAGCTTCGAGATCATGTATGGACAAGGGTTGGACATTTGCTTAAGCTCCCTGACGACCGCGTTGTGAGACAGAACGGCGACATGGAGCGGAGTCAGGCCTTCAAAACGCAACAGACACAATCATCAACCTTTAACCACCACATCCCAACCTAAACATCTGGCTGACTGATCTACTCACCCTCATAGTTAAACATTTCCACGTCCACAGACTGGCTGTTCTCTGCGACTTGACTGCAGATGCTCTGTGAAAAGATTGTTTGAGTTCAGGGTTAGAAATGAACAGGCTGGATAAGTTTAGTGTAGCTGAGACCATCTTTGCTTTTTCCCTCATAATTTGTTTCCTCATAGCATCTTAAGGCTTAAAACCATTTGGAAATGTCTTTAAAGTAGGGTTTGCTGAAAAATAAAGATGACTCTTTAACCCTTTAAAGCCTGAACCATGAAATAATTGACAGAATATTTAGATTGTTTTAATATGAGTTGTCATTGAATTCTATGAAAAATTATAAAAAAAAAACATACATTTTGTTAAAATGTTAAATTTGATCATTATTTGCATCACTTTTGATACATTAGACATTTCCATATAATCTTTTATACATTTTCTGTTCCCTACATCTTTCTGATTTATTAAGTCGTTTCTCAAGGGCGAAAATATCCCACTGATGATGCAGAGGTCTCAAAAATTCATGTATCAAATAGTACATGAATTTTTGCATTATTTGGCATTAAAGATAGATAATTAATACCTAGAGAGAAGTTTTTCTCCCTCATTCGGCTGCTTCTAAACCATAAATACATGAATTCCTGCCAACTGGATCTTTGTCAACAAACAGCTGTTGCAGCAAAACATGTCTGTAGCTATGCCGTGTGTCACATATCGACTCACAACAGGAAGTGACTTGTTTAGGTTGTCCTTTTTTTCCACTCTGACCCATAGCTGATGACAGAACAAGATGATCTTCAATCTTACTGACTGTTTGTTTCGACTGTGTGGGTGTGAAGGGTGTGGTTGTCTCTAAATCGACATAAACATGATCCATTAAACTGGAATCTGATTAACTTTTATTCCAAAATCATTTCTTTAGCAGGTAGTCGTACCAACCTGTTAAATTGAGGGATATTTCAGTTTCAGTACAGGGGCCCTAACATTAGTTCTATAGGGCCACTGGCTCCTGTCTAAAACAGCTCGTGCATGACAGTCGGTAGAAGCTTAAATTCAGTCTAAAATAGGATGAACATTTCAAATATTATTTTCCCCTGATTAAACTTCTATCTGAACTTTGATGACTTTTTAGGCCCCCTGGTGGCGACTTGTAGAACTGATAAACAATGTTTACCGGAGGCAACGTTGTTTCTATTATTAAAAT
>JAUZNJ010065550.1:15810-26756 GCA_034780135.1 Jordanella pulchra
AATGAAATTAGACAGCTGCCAAAACAAAGTTATGCAACTAACCTGGCGTCTCCTCATCAGCAGTTCTTTCACTGTGGTCGTCTTATGCAAGGGTTGGCTGGATACCTGTTGTTTGGCATCAAATATCATGCAGCCTGAAAGATAAATTAAGAATTAATGCAATTGTTGCAATTTTTGACATGTTTTCATTCGAAATTTTTTATATGAATTTATGTCAAACATCACGTCATGCAGTGTTTAAGTATTGCTCTATGATTTTCATAAAAGATTTGGTAATAGTGTTTTTCTTCCAAAAGCAGATAAACATTACTTTGGGAAGTGGTTTACACAGTTAAAGCATTAAATTAAACTCAACTACAAGTTTTTGAATTTGAATTAATTGCTGCACTTCTTTTCCAACCATTTTCCCCTCTGGTTTTTTCCAACTGTGGGGGTTTTATATAAATAATAACCTCTTATTTGTTTTTAAACTGCGAACAGTTTTATCGCACGGCGATCAAAGGTTACTGACCTTTGCTACATTGGGGTTGGAGGATTAATGAATGTTAAATATAGGATGCTGTCATTTAGCTCTTCTCAGGTGGGGCGTGGGCTGTTTTTATTCAATTAGATGGTAAAAACATGACGTCAGCTCGGTGTAGAACTATAGTGACTTATTTTTGATTAATTCATGCTGTTGCCAGTTCTTCTAGATATTACAATGACCCAAATGAATCAACCTCTGGAATGCAAATGACAGCACTTACTCCTTTGGCTAAAAATGAGTGTTTGTGAATCAATCAAGGCCTGCTTGCTGTCTTTTCACGTATTCAGCCATGTCTGTAAAATTTGTTTAGCAAAATATGGGATAAAATGAGCTGAAAGGTCATCACCCCCCCCAATATGGTTGGTCCACTTGTTAAAAATGTGAACAAACCTTCAGTCCTTCTCTGCCATACCTGAGTGACACGTTTTCTCTGATGTGTTTGGATGATTATCTATAAGTTAAACCTGCCTCATTTTATGCTGCATTAAACAAGAAATTTCAGTTTTAAAGACTTCAATGTAATTATTCAACACCATATATAGAAATGAGGGTTTTTATTGTGTAACTTTCTTCAAAATCATATCTACTTTTTAAAATATCTTGTTCAGTGACTTAAAGAAAACTCACCTTGGCTATTGGAGTTGGAGTTGAAGCTGAAGTTGAAGTTAAAGTTGGCTGGAAACACCTGATCTGCCCTCAGGTTATTTCCTCCATGATCCAACATGTTTACAAACTGTTCGACTGAAGCTGTGACACAAAATAAAAAAGTAGCTCCACTTCTCTCCTACTGGCTCCACACCTGAAGGGCACCAAAAAGACACTAAGTCAATAACACCTGTGGTGAGGCCATAAAGTATTCAGCTGTCACTGCAATATAAAAAAAGCGAGGAATGGCCACCCCCACCCTTACACAAACCAGGGCCAACTTCCTGGTTTGCAGTAATTCAGGAAGATAAAGCTTGTTGCTCAAACTCTTTGTTGTAAAAGCAGATCCATAAAATTTTCATAAACCAAGTAATTAATCACATGAAAACTCTATAAAAAGTTTTTTATGATAGTCAGAAAAAGTGTTTGCAAATATCCTTAATCATCTTCTCACATCAGTGTTTCGTGGCTCTTGTCAATCTAAAGCAAATAAAACGACTTTCTGATTCAATAGTTTTCCCTTTGGTTTATCAAACAGATACTCGTTCTGTATCAGTTCATCTTACCTGTCTTACTCGATTCCACAACGGCACAAAGAGCCAATTGGGGAAAACATGAGAGTGTGAGAGCTGAAAAGAGCTGTTGGAAGCAGCTCCTCCTCCCGTAGCTGGGATTTCCCCCTCCTCTCTGCAGGAGAGGCTCACCTGTATTGAAAATGTTGCAACATGTGGTGCTGACGTGAGAAGAAGAGGAACAAGCCCTGACCTGTTTTTCTAAAGAAAGCGTTGGAAAATATTGAGATTCTGAGGTGTGTTCATGAGCTAAAAGTCATTGAAGCACATGTTGTGTGTTGCAAACAAAATATAAATAGTACTTTCTAAATGTTCAAACTTCCTTTTTTTTGCTCTAACCTATATGTGCATGGTAGGTGCAAGGATTTTATTTATCTTATTAGAGTGATCTACTTCCTGTTTGAACTATTATGAAAACAGCATTGCTCTGATTATGGATACAAGTATAGCTTTGCCACAAATAAAAATCAAACTATCAGTTTTCTAGTCTTTTCAATTTCAAATTTAATGGGAACATTCCTGTAGGCCATCTGTATATATCAGCTGTAAGACTCCAGGTCACTTCTGTCAGCTCTAAATCGGCTTGTGACCTCCTGCCTGGTTATCTGGCTTCTCTCCTGTGGAACCAAATACCAGTGTTGGTCTGTGAGGCAGACACCCTACTTCTTCTAACAGTTGGGTTCTTCATATGGATGTAATAACAAAAGCACTTGATCATTAAAAATATTTTCATAAATATTTCATCGGTTTCGGCTGTTGCCTTCCAGAGAAAGAGAGGCTGTATAGCAACAGATAGAAATGCGCTAAAGGTGACTGCATGTTGGAGTAGCTCTGCTAGCTTAGAGAGAACTTTAGTTCCTCTAATTTTGGATCAGAGTTTCATTTATTTTATGTTTTTCATCACTGTTGTGAAGGGCTGTGAAACTGCAGGGATTTATTGATATTTTTGTCCTTTTTTTAACTTATGATGCATAACCACAGAAACCATAGCAAGTTCATTTTTTACACCCGGGAGCAGCTAACTAACATCTCTAAAGCTAAAAAAAAAACAAAACATCAACTTCTTCCAGCCGAAGGAGGATGCAGCAAAGGAGAAAGGAGAAGAGAGAGGAAAAACAAATTTAAACTATTTCTTCCATCAATCATCATTGCCAGTGTGAGATGTTTAGGAAATAAGCTGGAAGAACTCCAAGCCCGAACAAGGACGCAGCCAGAATATCACAATAGTGTCACAGTGTGTGGGTCCTGTCACTATGCCTCCAATGGATCATGCACCTTCGCCACTTGGCCAAGGGGGTATCCCTTTGGCTGAGGGGCCGGCGGGTGTGTGAGCATCAAATCCCACCCTGGCCCTCTTTTGAGCCGTTGGAGCATTATGTGTTTTACTGAACCGGGGCTGCAAGATCATATCTCGGACTTCTGCGTCTCTCTGCCAGGCTTTCTGACCATACAATCAGACAGAGATTTATTGAAGTCATCTAGACAAGGCACACAGCACTGTGAGGATCATATGCTTTCTCCAGCGCATTTAGAACAATCCAGCCTGGATTACTTTGTGAGAAACTCCAGAAGACTCTGGTAGAGGCATCAACCTTTGCTTGGATCAAAACTACTTGACAAACAGACCACAGTTTTTAGACAGGTTCAACTGTCTCAGCAGCAGGAGCACCACAGAGGTCAATATTCTCACCATTCCTCTTTACTATCTACACCTCTGACTTCCAGCATCAGACAGAGTCCTGTAACCTGCAGAAATACTCAGATGACTCTGCAGTCATTGCTGAGCACAGAGAGCTGATGAACAGCTTTGTTTCATGGTGTGGAAACAATCATCTGATCCTGAATGTCAGTAAAACAAAGATGATTGTGGATTTCAGAAGAAACAGGAACAAGTTGAATCCTGTTAACATCATAGAAGATGTGGAGGTGGTGCTACGTGTGATCTCATCCCCAATCATCTGCTGGGGGTAACAGCATCAGAGCAAATGACTTTAAAAAGCTCAAGAAGCTGATAAAGAAGACCAGCTATGTTCTAGGACGTCCTCTGGAACCACTGGAGATTATTTTACAAAGGAGAATTATTAATAAAGTGAAGATTAATGACAAAAGAGAGCATCCTCTTCAGAAGATTTCTAAACAACATCTTCAGTAAGAAGTTTCTCCAGATCCGGTGCAAGACAGACGCTACAAAAGATCCTTCTTGCTCACAGCTGTCAACACCAACAACAACTGGTTAAAAAAAGCCCTATGAGTTACTGCAACATTTAATTAACATTAAATTAACAATGTTTCTATGGTCCCCACTCTCCCCTACGTGGCACTATAATGGTACGTTCTCCTGCCTTCTTTATTGCTAATTTGTTTGGGTTGAGGGTAAATATGGGTCGAGTAGAACAGAATATGAATATCAAGACACATCTGAGTAGCAGATATGTCTCTAGTAACCAACAATTATCAATCTAATGATCATTTTATGTTATGTAGGGAGAAAGAGAAAGGGCCTGCTGCCTTTACGTCAAACACAGAAATTCTGGGTTAAATTAGTTTATTTCTAAAAACAAAAACCTGCCAAGCAAATAAATAAAAGCAAACATTCAGCTTTACATTTACATCTTCTTCAGCAGGAATTGTTGCTTTTATTTTCCCTGTAAAAAAAACTTTTTATATCATCACAATACACAATGCTTATAAACAATTTAATGGTTTTAATAAATTACAGTAAATTACAAAAAAGTGAATCTAAAAAAATATTAAACACAAAAAGAGACTTTGATTGATTCCAATTTGAACAGAATCACTGGCCCATCTTGTTAAAAATACTGATGATGAAGGAAGGACGAAGGTCGTCTGCAGGTTATAAAAGTTAAACAATAAAATGTTACATTTATTATATCATATTACTTTCTTGTCTTTATGCAAATAATCCTCTTCATGTTTTCTATTCAAATTAATGAATACTTTTCTCACTCGCTGCTTTAGGTGAAGTTAATAAGTTTAGATGTTTTACAGAATTTGATATGAATCCAGCGAGTTTCAGGTTAACAAAAATGCTCCGAATAAAACATTCTTTTTTATTCATTTATGTTACAATTTTGTTTGCCTTTTTTCTATTTCAATGGTAAACAACGACAGTCCCACTGCCTGTTTTTTCCCTAAGGTTTGTGTTTTACACAAAGCTTTTAAGCACATTGACCCTAAAAACTTTCAGTTTCTCATCTTTCTTGTCTTCTGCTGCCGTCGTCCTTAATACACAAAAACTGTTCACACAATGTGGACAAGAAGTCCAAAATATAGGGTGCAATGACACTTAAAGTAAATTAGACCACATATTCAATGCCAACAATAGCTTTAGTTAGTTTTTACATAAATAAGTGAAAAATTCCTATCTACACTGTAAAATAAATCCAAACAAACACAATTAGTCTGCTGCATGCCTGTACGCTCTAAGTTGCTACAGAAACACAAAGTAGAATAAAAAAATATTTTCTTTCAGCTCAGAGTTTCTGGGTTCTTCAATCTTCTGGAATGGCTTTAGAGCGAAGATGCAGAAAGACACAAGCTGTTGCTGTTTGTTCTTCTTCTCCGTTTTAGCTCCCACAGGGACTCTGAGAACTAGTCGTGACCTGAAATCAAGTTTAGAAACAGCAGAACAGGTTTTAGAGTCAACAAAAGGATGAGGTTAGAATTTAAAAAACCTTTGGCTTATATCCAGTAAAAAGAAGAAGAAAGAAATGAAGAAAAGAGATGTTGAGAAAAATGTTTGTTTTTGTCAATTGGGAAAATGTGGAACAGCCAGAATTAATGATGGTGGCTGATGGAAATGAAAAGAAAACAGAAGTAGATGATTTTATCTGGAAATCTGGCAGCTGTGGATGAAGTTCTGTTTGTCTTTGGGTCGATCTTTCTGTGCTTTCTAAGTTGCTATTGCAAGAAAACTTTAAATTGTGACTTTTATTGTCAATACATTTTTAACTGTTTTTTTTAAAGGGTGAAAAATATTGAAGACCTACAGAAATAAGAATTCAATGATTACCCTTTACATTGCATTTATTTACTCTAAAACAGATTTTTTCTTTATTTAAAGTAAAAAAATATACAAATTTCTTTCTACTTTGTTAAAAAATACTTCACTTGAACGTTAAAAAAACAGTGATGATGGCACATTGATGTGTTCAAATAAATCAAAGATGTCACAGACTAACCTGTGATGTATTTCGCTCCAATTAACATCAACATGCTGCCAATGATGTAAAACCCCAGAGGGACGCTGCTGAAGATACTAGGTTCACCTGTTAGGGAAAGACATCAGAGCAGTGATTCCTGATCTGAGGCCTTAGTACTCATTTAGAAAATCTTTTAACTCTTCTTTTCACTGGATGCAAGGATCAGATGAGAACGGCTTAGAATGTTTTGCTAAACAAGAGTTTGTTTTTTTTAAACGGGCCAGGTTCAAAGTGTACCTGTGCACTAAAATAAAAACATTAACTTGTGTGTCAATTATCACCTAGTGAGTTACTAATCATTAACAGGGCTACAAAAACAAGGTCTGTTCTCAGTTCACAGGAACGCCAAGATACACTCTTCACAAGAACACAGGAAGTATGGATGGACTCTGGGAGAACTGGAGCACGCAGAATCCATCTGTGTCAATAGGAACAGAGGCGTACTGATGACATCACCACATTCAAAGCTCGTCTAGAGCTGCTTTTTACCTCCTGTTATTAATATTAGTCTCTAGATAATAATAAATTATGACATTTTTCATGTAGTGGTGGAATTAGAACCAACAGAGTCAGCCATCAGAGCCAGCAGTATTTCACACACCGCCATGCTGGGAGAGGACTGCTGCAAAGATGGAGGCGAGAACATCCTGCGGGGGGTTTAGTCCGTCCTCTGTCTTTTGTTCATGTGAATTGGAACAGTGCTGCGGCTGAAGCTGATGACCTTTCACGTATACAAGAGAACGCACAAGTAGTGAGAAACAGGCCAGGATCTGGATTTATTGGTGACATCATCTGAAATAGTTAGCGTGACTGACTGTAGTTAGTTTTGCTGGACTTTACGTTTCATTTTTTTGTTGTTTTAAAAAATGAGACTGTTTTTAATTCTGGTTTTTTTTTAGCCTTGAATGTTTCTCTGATCCAGAGTCCTTTGTGTTCACTTCCAGCTAGCATACATAGATAAATCTGCTAGCTCAAAGTGTACTACTGCCCCCTAAAGGGCTGGAGTTAAAAGTTACTGTCCTACTCCTGCAGAACAGGACAAACAATCAAGGGTCTCAGCAAATTTAAATCTTTTATTGCGATTATAATCCAGATGCATTTGTCCAGCCCTAACCTTATCTGAGGCGAAGACAAAGAAAGCTGAAGGACACGATGATGCGTTCCATTATTCTCTGAACTCAGTTTAGAGAAGATAGAGCGGCATTAGATGCATTTCAGTTTCCTGACTGCGGACGCTTTAATTCACCATGGCCACAACCAGAACAATGACAGTTCCACACGTTCAGCTGCGCATAGACGTCAATCATACACATGTCCCTCTAAACACAACTGATTTAATGCTACATGTTTAACAAAGAATTGTCAAAGCAGGAAATGTTTGAACACTGTTGAAGGGAATAGCCTCCATTCTGAATGCAGAGAGGAAGCATCATCCACCTGCACCGACTTTCCAACATTGAATTCTGAGCTTTGGAAACATTCCGGTTCAAAAAGTTGGATTTTAGACATCAGAGGACAGATGGAAAGCACCGTAATCTTTTTCTATTTTAAAATAAATCTACTCAGTGCCTTTAATGTCCAGCATTCAGTATAGTGCACTTTATGTCATATTCTTAGTTATAGCAAATTTTAATTTATTTCTTGATTATGCGTCAAATTTGCAGCTTTCAATCTGTGTCATCTACCCTCTAATCACTGCATAGTCCAAATACAATAAAGGTCACTTTGACTTTGAGGATCTATAATGCTGTGGGCCCGAGTTGCTAAACTTGAGTTTTATCAAAATCCCGTTAGTGACTCATGGCTGTAAGGTAGAGATGTTAAATCACAGACTTCTCCATAAGCCAGATGGTAAAGGACCAGCGTTGGACAATGGTCCAAAGCTGGGAGGAGTCAAACCATGATCGGCTGATGGTGTCACATTATCAAAACTGTGGGAATTTCTGGTTGACGAAATACAAGCACATTCCAGATGTTAACATTACCGTTTCCATTTGTTGCTGGTTGGGTCGTCTCCCAGTTTTTCGATTTCTCCACCGCTTTCTTCCACCTCGCATACCGAAACTCACTCTCTACATGGTTTTAACACAAACACACTTTTTTTTTAGTCCTCACAAACAAACAGCTGTTTGGAGGAGGAGTTGGTCTCGGCTCTCTGCACCTTCGGGGTTGATCTGAGGGTCGAACTTCTCCGACGTCACTTCGCTCAGGTCCTCTGGGTTCAGGCTCCACACACTCACCCCCTCTGCTGCTCCGGCCGCCATCGCCGCTCCCAGAGCCGTGGTCTCAGGCATGGATGGCTTCACTGCAAATAAGTAAAGAATACATGTGAAACAAGCATTGGTTTGTTATGACAAATAGAAAACAGCTCAGCAGGATGGCAGTAATTAGATACTTCAGACGTAGCTCAGTCTGGTTGAATACAAAAGATCTTCTATAAATATACTTTGTTTTAATGGGGAGTTTTCTGTCTATCTGAGAACAGACGGTCAGACGAATGTTTAGGGGGAAAACCAGCGAGGATTTTTCTCTCTTCTTTCAGGTGCAGAAATCTGTACAGTGAACTTTTACATCATGGATAGGTTTAAGGATCAGCTCTCCGAGGAAGTGACAAAACTATCAATGAGAAATCTTTGAATGTAATGTAAACCATCATGAAAGCATGGAAAATACCCCCCCATTGCCATTGTGTTGTGGGGTTTTTTGCGGGTGTGACCCAAGCAACAGCTGATGGGACTTTCTATGAGTTTGTAAGCTGAGCTTCTGGTGTACGTGAGTGGACTGAAGCATTACGAAGTTTTTTTCTAGTTCAAGAAGCAGAACAGCATTCTTAGTGCTGGCAGGGAAAACAACAAGCTAAGCCACAAGGATAATAGTGATGATGATGATATTGATGATAATGGTGGTGATGATGATGCTCTCAGGCTTTTAGTTGGAGTGCAAAAATGTTTGGTATGTAAAGAAATATCACATTCCATGTTTAAAGTTTCCAGTTAGGTAAATATAAGTTGCCAGCAGATGGCGATAGTCCACAATGTTTATGTCTGCTGATCGCACCCTGTGAAAAAAAAAAAATCTTCAGAGGCATAAAGGAGGAAGTGAACCACCTTCAATTGATGCTTATTGTTGCAAATATGCAACACACTGTTAAAATCACTCAAATAGGTATGTTTCCCCAATGCCAGTTATTAAACATTTAGTTTGAATCGGACATTATTCTAACTTATCTCAGAAATGTGTAGTCAGTTCGTTTTGGGTCGATTCTTCAACACAATATTTTTGTTTCTTACTCATTTAATAATGGTAATAAAAATGATATTTTTTTTTATAAATGTCACAGCAGATGGCTGCTCACACTGAGCCTGGTTCTGGTTCTGCTGGAGATTTCTTCCTGTTCAAAGGGAGTTTTTCTCTCCACTGTTGCAGCATACATGCTTGTTGTTACCAGCTGCTTTAGAGTTAAGCGCCTCATCCTCATCCAGAAAGAGTAAATCCTGAAAAGTCAGGATGACTGGATGCAATCAGCTGGTTTCCCTTAGAAACCCTTCAACCAATCTTGATAATCTGGTTGAAATGTCTGTAATAGGGCTGAACAATTTGACCAAATATCAAAATTGCTTTTATTTTCATAAAATATTGCGATTTTATTGCGATTTTCCTTGCACTAAGCAAAAGCATAGAGATGTTTCACTCTAGAGTTCCAGTTTATTGTCCAGAGTCAAATCTCAACTGAAAAAATGAACATTTAATAATAAAGTAAACATTAACAGAGGGCAGCAAATGGAGGGAGCTACAATATATGCGCTTCACCTGATCTCATGTTTCCAACAGTGTGTCTGATTTCTACAGATGAACAATTTGAATAATGTCTTTTTTTTTAACAAAGGGACTGTTCACACCAATCTTAAGATTGTACATTATCTAAAAAATACAGTTAAAAAAATCTTTCCTATAGATAAAAAAACAACTGCTGTTAAATTATTTCAGTTTTAATATATTGGACCTAAATATCCAGAAGGTTATAAAAATTGGAAGAAAAAAACTACTTTTTTAATATGTGGGTGTGTAGCCTCTAAAACAGCTCCTCATTGTGCCAATTAAATCCTTCTAATGAAATATGACTGTGGTCCTAAAACAAAGACGGCTTCCAGCCTTCATACCTACTGAGCTCTGCTTTTAATAAGCAGACTTTAACCTCTTCAAACAAACTGCACCAATCCAACTCCAAACACTATCAAAGTCTGCAACCTTTGTTTTCTACAACACTTATTACTTCACTTTAGCATAAACATCTGGAATAATCCCAGAGAGGCTCGTAGCTTTGGAACCAGTCAGTTTGTTCCTGCTGATCAGTTTGATCCATCAGACTTCGGTTTCTCTCACCGACGGGAATGCAGAGAATGTCGGCCTGCAGCTGCATCAACAGCTTGTTGGACGTCATTCCTCCATCGACCTGCAGCTGAGTCAGAGGGATGCCGCTGTCCTGATTCATGGCGTCCAGGATCTGCAGTTAGATACAAACGGGGGACAAATCACACCCATGTCAACATGTCGGAGATGTTCCTGATTAACGTACCTCTCGTGTCTGGAAACAGACAGCTTCTAGTGCAGCAAACGCCAGGTGGCTCTTGTTAGTGAACTGAGTTAATCCACAAATGATCCTGGAGCAGAAATAAATACCAATAGGAGTCAGAAGCAGAGCTGCAGCACCACATTACACCTGAAAGTAGTTGTTCCAAGTACCCCCTTGCACTGGGCTCCCAGTACGGAGCGTAGAGGCCAGAAAACGCAGGAACAAAGTAACAACCGTAGGAAGTACCGACGGATGCAGCCAACTTCTCTGCAAATATCAAGGAAGCAAAGCAGGAAAGATCAAACCATGGGTTCACATATACTGGATGGATGGATGGATGGTTAACAGATGGATGGATGGATGGATGGATGGATGGTTAACAGATGGATGGATGGATGGATGGATGG
>JAUZNJ010065561.1:0-14668 GCA_034780135.1 Jordanella pulchra
AGCTACTATGATGAGAAATAAAAACAGAGAGCATAAAGTTAGAGGTTACACTTACAAATACTGCAGAATGGGAGAATGGGGATCGAATGAAGCAAATAGAATGATGAAAAGTGGTCCCTATGTCCTCCAGAAGTCTAGTCCTATAGCAGCATAACTATAGAGATATATATTTGGAGAAAGATTTTTGTTTTAGTTTTGGGGCTGTCCAGAGGTACATATTTAACAATACTGAATATCAAAGGTGTTTGTGTTTATTTCTTTTTGAATCTCATCCTGTCTGGAAGTTAATTTTCAGGATTTTTAGTGTTTCTTATTCTTGTTGTTGCTATCTTTCTTACTGTCATCATTTTTTTTTATCTTCAGTATCTCCATCTGTCATGTCTGTTTCTCAGACCCAATGTTGTCTCTCTTCAGCGTTCCCTCAGGAAGAAGCACACAAAGACTACAGAGCTTTTCTCTACAGTGTTTCTGCTGTAGTCAGGCTGCATCATACTGCTTTGTGAGGTTTGGGGACAAAGTCCTTTTGAAGTGTTGTTTCAGTCTTCTTTGGAAAGGAAAAGGCGAGCTTCTGTTTGTGTGTGTGATGTGGGGGAAAATAGGTTTTTTGTGGCGCTTTGTAAAATGTATGGGAATATTACACTGTGGAACGATGTAGATACAGCTGACCAGGTCCCATTCCTTTCGGTTTCTTTGCTCTACTATCAGTTCTTTCCACCTTTCTAACTGTTCAGAAAAGGTGTTATCTGTTGCAGGCCACATTGAGAAGCATTGCACAGCCTCTTTGTGTGGAGGTACATGTGAAAGTGCTGAATTTATGTGCCTGTTCCAGTGTGAGTGGGAGGTTGGGTGCATGCTCGGTGTGTATAAAAGGTGGAATTGGAGTCATCAGGGATCTGGAGCCATACATTGCTTGGCGCAACATTAGAAGACAAGCTTGGAATGAGACCAGATTGTTATACTGATGCTGGGAATTGTTTACTTTCTCACAGTTCATATTGATTCAGAAAAATGTACTTGTTTTACTTTTCACGTCCTGATTAGTAGTGTGATATGGCTTGCTCCTAACTAAAGTTATGGCAAAGGGCCAGAACACGGCTCTGAAAGACAGCATGCATCCCAGCACTCCCCCTGCAAGATGACATCTGTGAGCCTCAGCAGCAATGCCAACATCACAGCACACAACAGATTGTAAATGTTATCAGTCCTGTCAGGTTGAGTCTATATTTGTCTCTTGCATCACCTAACAATGGCTAACAAACACTCTTATGAGCACAAACCAAGCGGCAATTGTTTTGACCAAAGATCTGACAAACCCCAGTTAGCTAGTGAGCTGCCACCTGTTCAAGGCTTTTGTGTCGTTACCCCCCTTTACTGACCCAGCACCAAGCGGCTTGGCTTCAACTGTTTTCCTAAAGGACATCACCCCCTGGTGTTTGGTATGCAGGTGTGTAATCTAGGCTGATCCCTTTGTTCCCCATGTTTGGCGAGGGTGGAAACCCCTCGCTGTTCTGGGAAGCAAATATGGCATTCCGGCAGCTCTCCATAATCCTCTGTCGGAAGTCCAGTAGACAAGTGGCTGGTGTTGATAAAACACCCTCCCAGAGGAATTTTACAGTTTGGAAGCGTTTGAGTTTTAGTTTAGAATTGGGGAAAAGATTAATCAGTCATACAGTAACTAATTTTTCAAGGAAAAAACAAGAGGTTTGTAGAGCTGTGATAAATTTGGAAGCATCTTTTGATATTGCTTTTTTTATATAAAGAACTTTTTACATGATGTCAGATCACACTTTTTATTTTAAAATATTTCATTCTATTGCAAATAAGTAAGATAGTCCCAGTTCACTAATTACAGATGTCAACAGCGATACATTTGCTTACTAGCTGAGTAAAAAGTTAGGACACCGTACTCTGTGAAAACTCTTTGGTTGAAACTAAAATCTCTTTTCCACAGTCATGGGCGTGAAGATGCCCATCAGTGCATGAAAAGACTGCTTTACTCTTCACTTTTAGCTTTGAGACTTTTAAGAGCTTTCTGCATTTTCAGGCCCCAGGTGTATTTACAGGTAGATTACATTCATCATTGAAAAGAGATCTACATATGCCCCAAATCAAACAGGTTGTTGCATTTTCCTTACTTTATCAAGAGACTGATTATAAAAGCGCTTTTGGTTTCTCGACTACTAGTATGCAGAGTGCATTGAATATTTATTGACTGTCATGATGTTGTAATGTAATTAAATTAACTTTTGTGCTACTTTCCTCCTACTCTATATTGTTTGCCTAGTGTCCTTCAGTTTCCCTACTCAAATATTCTGTACAGAGCTCTCAATCCCTTAAGATGTTTATTGATGCTTTGATTTTGTAGTATGGCATTAAGTCGTGTTTGTCTGAAAGCCTTTTTTATTAAGTATAGATCTAGCTGTCTAGGCCATCAAAATAAGGCTGGAATGTGTTTATGGAAAAAGAGAACGAATAAGGTGCCAATGCTGAAAACCTGAAATAAAAAGAAAAAAATTACAAATTCAGTTCAATTTATTATCATTTTTGGATTTTAGTAAATATACAGGGGCCTGCAAACATATTTATATATCTCAACTTTTTCATATTTTATGTTACCAACAATGGCATCTTTGTATTTTGGGGAAATTTTTTATTAACTGATAGAACTAGGGCATTATTCTAAATCTCCCCTCAGTATTATAACTTTTATTTTTACTCTGCCATTACATTTTCCCGGCATTTGCTTCTATTTAAAGTCATCAATCTCCCTCTCAACTCTGTTCAGCTTCCAATTGCCAACTGAGGATAGAACATCCACAGCACAATGCTGCCACCATGATGTTTCACAGCTGGGGTGATATGTTGAGCCTGTAATTCTATGCTTTTTTTCTACCTCACATAGTGTTTTGGAAGTATGACAGAAAGTGTGATTTCAGTCTGCTTAGGGGATTTTATTAATCTGTTAGTTGATACCAGAGATCAATATTTTGCACTGTAGAGGTATCAGTCGAAAGAGGTCTGAGTACATGTGTGTGCTACTCTTTAATTGTTTAAACATACACTTTCAAAGAAAACTTTGTTTTAGATATAATGAGCTGAAAATCATACCCTTACAGGTCCCTTTTTAAAAAGATTTACCAGAAGTTCCAACCTTGTATCTAAGAGGAGCACTTTGAATACCATTGTCGTATGTATATGTATATGTAGCAATGATCAGGGAAAGTATAAGATCACGAACTGTTAATTTAAACCTTTTACTGTCTGCGAGGACTCAGCTAAGTGGTTACTATCTTCCTGCTTTTCTCCTTTAGGTGCTCATCCGGGTCATCGACACCAACAACCATCGACCACAGTTCTCTCAGCAGGTGTACGTAGTGAACATCCCTGAAGACGAGCCTGCAGGAACTGAGGTGCTGCAGATCAATGCTGTGGACAGAGATGAGAAAAACAAACTGACCTACACACTCCTGAGCAGCACTGATCCCTTCAGCCTGCGGAAGTTCCGTCTGGATCCAGGAACGGGCACTCTGTACACCACAGAACGGCTGGATCACGAGACAATGCATCGTCACATCCTTACTGTGATGGTATGAATGATTTGGCACACTAAAATAAACACCTAATGTTACATTTTTTTTGATCAGAGTTTATTTGAAAGGAAAATAATGCAATTATGAGTAGCTGTTTCTTTTTATAGATTCACTATTATGACTAATTTGTTGTATCTTTGTTGTATCTCTCCAGGAATCTCATAGTTTTGCAATTTTTTCACTTCTTACATTGTGGCCTTTATTCTATTTTCAGGTTCGGGATCAGGACATTCCAGTCAAAAGGAATCTTGTCCGTGTCATCGTTGACGTGGATGATACCAATGACAATGCACCGTGGTTTATAGGCACACCTTACTCTGGCCGTGTGTTTGAATCAGCTGCCATCGGCACAGCTGTGTTGCAAGTCACCGCTCTTGACAAAGACAAGGGCTATAACGCTGAGGTCATCTACAGCATTGAGTCTGGTACGTTGCTGTTCCATTTTAATAAGCCACCCTTATGTCTTAGGTACTGTAAGGCTTCGCTTTTAAAAATGAATAATTGAAATCAGCTCATTAAACTTGCAAGCGCCATCGGTTGTGATGGCAACTGAATCCTGATAATGTATGGAACACAGAGCATTAAAGATTTTGTTTAGAGAATTTGAGTTTCCCACAATGTGTGTCTCCTACATTAAGCTGCAAGAAACATGCATCATTCTGTCTTGTTGGCAGATATGCATACTTGAAATAGCTGAAATAACTGTATGATGATGGTTTCCTTGTCATGGCGTACAGTACTCTGAAAAACATTTTTTCCCTTAAAGGCTCATTTTGTTTTTGCCTTATTGCCATTATTACATATTTCAGATCATAACATAGACAGACAGAAACAGGCAGGCAGGCAGATGATCTAGATGAAAAAAAATATGTCCAAGCCAACCTATCCCCTTTCTGAAATAATTAATTAATTTTGATCAACCAACAATTGTGGTTTAGTTTTGTTTGCCACACTAAGGCGTGAGTGGTACAAGACTTATAAATTAACAACTCATGTAAATACCCTAACCCTGTCTGGAAAGAGAAGTCCGCTTTTGTTTTGTGGTGTACAGCTTCGCTGTGTGGTGTGGAAGCAGTTATGTCATTCCTAATGTGAATAAAACAAG
The DNA here is from genome assembly GCA_034780135.1 of Jordanella pulchra. Taxonomy (NCBI): domain Eukaryota; kingdom Metazoa; phylum Chordata; class Actinopteri; order Cyprinodontiformes; family Cyprinodontidae; genus Jordanella; species Jordanella pulchra. The sequence goes on from JAUZNJ010065561.1 coordinate 4,696, forward strand.
GAAGATGTTTATAAATTTTATGAGGAACAGTAACAGGTCAAAAGTATTACCGTCATGGGAAAAGAAATGGGGGGGGAGAAGTGTAAATACCTCAGTTTTTACCTGTGCAAACGACTGAAATTGAGATGCAACCGAGAAGCTGTCTACAAGAAAGGGCAGAGCAGTTTGTATTACTTTGGGACGCTTTGGTCCTTTCTTGTTTGATTTAAGGGCCTTTTGTTATGGTTTATTTATATAATTAATCCAGCGTTCTTAGGCCAACTGTGAGTCCGTAGTGTGACATACAACAGTCTGATCAATTTTAAAAGCTCTGCAAGTTTACTGAATATACATATTTCTGCAAATATGGGGCAAGTTTCCTCCACAGCGATGTTTGAAAGCTCATGCTTGATGTCAGTTCTGGAGGTGCAACTAGTAGTTGTAGGCGGACATTACCATTTAACAAAAGACCAGGTTGTTTTGAAAACCTTTTTTATTTTACTCAATGAACCTAAATCCAAGTTCCATTTATTTTCTCAACAAAAAAATGCCAAAATGCTTTACTAAATATAGTAATTTGAAAAATACATCAAGACATCCAACAAACATTTTATATGCTCATAACATACAATAGAGACAATAACAAGACATTGCAAACTAAGACTTGTCCAAACATTATTGATAAATTCTGTTATTTTAAAAGACATCTTTAAATAGGAAGCAAACATATCTGTTTTTATAAAGTAAGGTAAGGTGTTCAGAGATTCAGGAGCTACAACAAAAAAGCTCAATTTCTTACTTACTTAGTTTAACATTTAGGAGTTTGTTGATCTACGTCATTTAAGAGTGACCAAAACGCAAAAACGATTCAGAGCTGTGAGGAAGCATTATCTTTCTCACATTCTTAAAAAAATCTAATTTCTTCTCTTTCTTTCAGGAAACATCGGGAACTCTTTCGCTATTGATCCAGTTCTTGGAACAATCACAGTTACAAAAGAGCTTGATCGTAGCAGCAAATCATCATTTGAACTCATTGTTAAGGCCTCTGATAACGGAGCACCACCATTGTACTCTACCGTCACCGTAAACATCGAAGTTACAATTTCTGACAATGCAGCCCCTAGATTCTCTGAAAAGGAGTTCTCTGCAGAAGTCAGCGAGTTAGCCCCCCCAGGAAGTTTTGTGAGCATGATCACAGCCGTTAGCCAGTCTTCTGTTTTCTTCCAGATAAGAGGAGGAAACCTAAACAATGTATTTGACATCAATCCAAACTCAGGAGTGGTCGTAACTCAGCAACCATTAGATTATGAGACCAAGTCTGAATACAAGCTTATCATACAGGGTACTAACATGGCTGGACTTGCCACTAACACGACACTTCTGATCCATCTAAAGGATGAAAACGACAATGTTCCAGTCTTCACTCAGAGAGAATTCAGGGGAATAATCAGTGAGCTGGCATCCATCAACAGTGTTGTTCTGACGCATGAAAACACCCCTTTTGTCATTCATGCCTCTGATGCTGATTGTGACCAGAATGCAAGACTCGTTTATCAAATTGTTGAGCCTTTTGCTCATAACTATTTCGCCATTGACTCAAGCACCGGAGCCATCAGAACCACAATAGCTTTGGATTATGAACAGAGGAGCATTTTCCGCTTCACAGTTCAAGTTCATGATCTCGGAATGCCTCGCCTGTTTGCAGAGACACCGGCCAATGTGACCATCGAAGTAATTGATGTTAATGATTGCTCTCCCGTTTTTAGCCAAGAATTGTATGAGGCAGCCATCATCGTGCCAACATACAAAGCATTAGAGGTAATTCAAGTAAATGCCACAGACTTAGACTCAGGGCCTAACTCCAAACTGATTTTCTCCATCTCTGACGGAAATATCGGTGACAAGTTTAAGATTGATCCAGTCACTGGCATCATCTCCATTCAGAATATTACACAACTCAGGAGCAGATATGAATTAAAAGTCAGAGTATCTGATGGTAGATTTGCCAGTGCATCCACAGTGAAGGTCACTGTAAAGGAAACCAATGAGAATAAGAGGAAGTTCACTCAGGAATCATACCAAGCCTTCATTCAAGAGAACTCCGCAGATAAGAAAACACTAGCAGTTATTGCTGTTGTTGGAAATCAAGTGAATGAACCTTTGTTTTATAGGATATTAAATCCTGACCACAGGTTTAAAGTCAGCAGCACTTCTGGAGTTGTGTCAACCACTGGAATTCCTTTTGATCGGGAAGAGCAGGATACATATGATATTATTGTTGAGGTCACTGAAGAGAAAAAATCTGAGGAAGCATCTCATATTTTAGTCGCTGTTACTGTGGAAGATGTAAATGACAACAAGCCAATGTTTGTTAACCTCCCCTATCATGCCCTGGTCCAAATGGATGCTGAGGAAGGTCATGTGATCCGACAGGTAACGGCAGTTGACAAAGACATAGGCCCAAATGCAGACATCCATTACTCCCTAAAGGAGCCCGATAATCATTTTGAAATCACCCCATCTGGTGCAATCCTGCTCAAAACAAAGTTTGAAAAAGACTCACTCGACTCACAGTTTGTTCTAGTCGTTGTGGCAAAGGATAATGGGAAACCACCTCTCTCAGCTGAAGTGGAAGTGCCAATAACAGTAGTGAACAAAGCAATGCCAGTGTTTGAGAGGCCTTTTTACAGCATTGAAATCCCTGAAAACATTCAGTTGCACTCCCCTGTGTTGCACGTGCAAGCCAATGACTCTGAAGGGCCTCGCATTGTGTACACCATTTCTGAAGGAGACCCTTTCAAACAGTTCTCGATTGACTTTAACACAGGCGTTATTCATGTGATTCAGCCCCTGGACTTTGAAACACATCCAGCTTACAAGTTAAGCATAAGGGCCACAGACTCTCTGACTGGAGCTCACTCTGAGGTGTTTGTTGATATCATACTAGATGATGTAAATGATAACGCTCCTGTGTTCCTATCAAATTCCTATTATGCTAATATTTCTGAGGCCTCTGTTATTGGCACGTCAGTTTTGCAAGTGGTCGCCAGAGACTCTGACACAGGCAACAACAAAGCAATATTTTATCAGCTGGTGGAGGAAAGAGGAAGGAGCTTAGACTATTTTACAATTGATCGTGACACTGGAATAATCTCCTTAGCTCAAGTTCTTGATTATGAAGAAATTCAGCAACACAAGTTAAAAGTGCGGGCAGTGGATGGTGGCGTTCCAGCTCTAACAAGTGACATTACTGTGACAGTGGATGTTACGGACCTGAATGACAATCCACCTGTTTTTACTGAGCACACTTACAAAACCACCATCAGTGAATTAGCCCCACGGGGATACTTCGTCAGCCAAGTCCAAGCTTCTGATGCTGACAGCTCGGATGGAAGCAAGCTGGAGTTTTCAATTGTATCTGGAAATGAAGAACAGAACTTTGCTATCAACAAGAAAACTGGGGCCATCATAATTTCAAACCATCGCCGGCCTCATATGCAACCTCTTTACAATCTTAGTGTATCAGTGTCAGATGGTGTATTTAGAAATGCAGCTGTCGTCATGGTAACTGTCATAGGGGCCAACTTCCACAGCCCTACCTTCTCCCAGACTGAATATTTGGTAGAGGTTGTTGAAAACTCACCTGTTGGTACCTTGGTAGCAGAAGTAGAAGCTACAGATGATGATGAAGGGATCTATGGCGAGATTACATACCAAATTGTCAACGATTTAGCAAAAGACAAATTTTCTATCAATAAAAAAGGAGAAATTTTTACACTTGAAAGCCTTGATCGTGAAAACACAGTTGAGAAGGTAATTCCTATATCTCTGATAGCCAAAGATGGCGGCGGAAAAGTAGGCTTTTGTGTTGTCAATGTAATTGTGACAGATGAGAATGACAACTCCCCACAGTTCAGGGCAGCTGTGTACAAGGCCACTATTACATCAGATGTCTCGAGAGGAACATCTGTGCTCAAAATTGCGGCTTCAGACATGGATGAGGGAAGTAATGCTGACATGGAGTACTCGATTGAAGCAGATGTTGAAAATGTTAGGGAGAACTTTGAAATCCACAAAACCTCTGGAGTCATAATTACCAAAGAAAGCCTCATTGGACTGGAAAATAAACTATATGCATTCTTTGTAAGGGCAAAGGACACTGGGAATCCATCCAAACATTCAGTTGTCCAGGTTTACATAAGGATTGTTTCGTCAGAGACCCCACTTCCCAAGTTTGCAGAACCATATTATCGGTATGCTGTTTTTGAGGATCTTCCTGTTGGAACAGAGATAGATATAATTCAAGCAGTGAATGAAGAACCACTAGTTTACAGCCTTGTGAGAGGTAACACCCCAGAAAGCAATGAGGATGAAGTGTTTGTTGTAGACAGAAATACTGGAGCCTTAAAGCTTGAGAAGAGACTTGACCATGAATTCACCAAATGGTATCAACTAACCCTGCTTGCTCAAACTAAACATGAGAATTATGAAATAGCTGCTTCAGTAAATGTAAATATACAAGTCAAAGATATCAATGATAACAAACCAATATTTGAGGCTGAACCTTATGAGGCTGTCACTGTTGAAAACCTCCCAAGTGGTACCCAAGTTATTCAAGTCAAAGCCACCGACCTTGACTCTGGAACAAACGGTCACATTGTCTACAGTTTGGACCCAAAACAGACTTCGCAGGAGATCTTTGAGCTGTTTGCTGTTGACAGCGAAACTGGGTGGTTGACGACATTGAAGGAGCTTGACCGTGAAAAAACAGAAAGATATGTCGTCTCTGTCCTCGCTACTGACCAAGGCGACACAGTCCAGCATGTTGCTGGTACCAATGTGGAGGTAATGGTGGCTGACGTGAATGACAACTCGCCTAGATTCACAGCAGAGATCTACAAGGGAACAGTCAGCGAGGATGACCCCCCACCCAGTGGGGTTATCGCCATCCTCAGCACAACCGATGAGGATTCTGAAGACATCAACAAACAAGTCAACTACTTTATCACAGGTTGGATTTTTATACTTCTTAGTGTTACATTTCTTCTACAGAGTATAGAAAGAACTTAATTAAATTAATAATGCTTTAGGAATTACAGTGCAATACAGAGCTATTGGCACCTGTGGTAGAGATGTGTAACATACCTTTGAAATAATGTATACTCTTTCAAGTAGTAACATTGTCTCGCAGAAGATTTTAGAAATGTCCAAAATTCAATATGGCTACATTTACCCAGCAAGGGAAAGAGATCTTATGCATGCGGGAGTCCATGAGAATCACAGTATATGCAGAGTTTCCATGAGTTCAAAAACAGTGAGCTCATAAAATTATTGTTCAAAATAACAAAAATATGAGTGATAAAAAAGGCTATTATTTTTCCATAACGTACCTGAGAAAGATGATAAGAGACATAGCCCCCATTAGGAAACCACAGCAAAGAGTTGTAACTTGGATTAACTGATGCTGCATTTACACCAAAGGCATCTTTAAACATTAGGGTGGGAGATGAGACCAGAGGTCAAATTGCCCAATTTGAGCATCTTGTTTTCAGCTTTCATGCATCCAGAGTTTGGAAACCTGAACTTTTGCGTCTGGACATTGATCATCAACCAATCAGAGAAGCTAATCTAGAAGCTGTGAGGGAAAAAAAAATAATAAAACTAAATATATGTAAAGGCGTTGAACTAGGCTACTTACCTGTAAAGCAAGGAAAATGTATTTAATTTTGAATACAAGGAAAAGAGTACTCTCATCATTATTACTCTTATAAAATATTTTCTTACTGAACTGTTGCGAAACAGTTTATAATATCTATATTGACTAAAAATGCGAAATCCTGTGGCCGATAAATATTCTGTTTTATACTATCGTACTGGCAGTTTTTATCACAAACCTAAACATTTCTGTTGCTATATCTGACCAGCTTCATCGAGCTTTGACTGGGGACTCACAGCACTGTACTTATCCGGTATGCTGGGGGGTTTCCAAACAAGAATGGAGCAGAACAATAAAATAATATTTAAGTGGGATCAAAATAAACTAACTGCATAGGTCATGTTTTCAGGTGTGCTTTCTCCCTTAAAAATGTGTTAAAACTACTTTTTTCCACACATCAAACCAAACTGATAAAGTACAGAGCAACTCCCAGAGTACCAAGCATCAGGAGCGTTCAGCCTCCAGAGTGACTTCAGAATGCAAATACATCCAAGCTGAGAAACTGGAGGCCTTTTCATGCTAAGAATGCTTTAATTTTAAATGCACTATAAGTCAACATGTATTTTAAGACTTTTTTTACATCTTTTTCAGGGAGGGTCATTAGTTTTGGAAGATGTTTTTTCGAGATTCAACTAACTTCTTTGTATTATTCCTACGCAGTCTTATGTGCTATGAAACTCAAAATTAGTAATATACAGTGCATAGTCTGTTTCCTGGTTTTGTTTTGTTTTTCTCCAAAAGTGACAGATGAAGGTTAGTTTTGCTACCACTTAACCTGCTTCTTACTTCTGCAATGTTGGTCATTGTCCATTGGGATATGTGTCATATATTACAGGAGGTGACCCACTTGGCCAATTTGCCATTGAACATATTCAGAATGAGTGGAAGGTCTCTGTCAGAAAGCCTTTGGACCGAGAAGTGACAGACAACTATCTCCTTAACATCACTGCCAGTGATGGAATCTTTACCGCTAAAGCCATCGTTGAAGTCAAGGTGTTGGATGCCAACGATAACGACCCAGTGTGCGAGAAGGTAAATATATTCATGTTATTTCCCTTTGTTGTGCTTGTTATTTCCTGCTTTGAAGCTTAGTTTTCCAGCCTCTTTAATATTCCACATCTGCTCCTCTTTGTGTCATCTAGTCCATCTACAGTGAGAGCGTCCCAGAGGACTCCCCGGCTGGCAGGCTCATCTTGCAGGTCTTGGCCACAGATGCTGACATCCGCTCAAACGCCCAAATCTCTTACGAGCTCCAGGGAGCTGGATCGGAATTGTTCATCATTGACTCAGACACAGGTGTGTACCTGTGCAGTAACAAATGCAAACAAAGAGAGAACACAATCTTTCCACATGCAAACTGTGTCCTTTAAATAGATTTTGCAAATCTCACACTAAAACTATTATAGCTTTGCTTTATTAAGGACTCCCCTCTTACCCCTCTCTATGAAAGATTGATGAGCTAATAATTTTTGTTTGAAACAGATTCTCCTGCCTAAGCTGTGGAATGCTTTAGCCTTTTCAGAGTTACCTTGGACCTCTTGGCTTCTTTTCTCATCAAGTCTCTCCTTGCCTTGTTTGGCTTGTCAGTTTAGGTGAATGACCATAACTTGAGTTCCTCAAAGTTCAGAATATTGTTTTGTAAGGAAAGTGTGTTTCTATCAAACTTTATCCCTGATCTGCCCGGTATATGCCTTGGTCTTTATGATGACATTTGAACTACAATCATCTTCATCTTCATAATCATGTTCAGAGAACAGTTTATATTGAGATTAGATTATTAATATAGGTAGACTCTATTGGGGTATCGGGTCATTTCATAAGGCACATGGCTGTAATGGATTTACTGCTGTGATATCAGAGTAACAAGGCTTAAATGCAAATGCACTTCAGGGTTTTATGTGCTACTTTGTATTGGTGGATTACATTAAATTCCAATTAATTAAAATAAGTGATTACATGCAATTTGTAGTTTTCTTTCTATATGAAGCCTTGTTGATTTTTACTTCATTGCTTATCTAGGTGTTTTTGGGTTATTCGGGGCATTTTCTCAGACATAGGCTAAAACATGATTCAGCCTAAAGCGGAACTTAGCAGCTCAGCAGGTTGACAATCTCAAGAGATAATTATTATTCTTTTGCAAAGGGTTTTTTGTTATGCATGCACGTGTCTAAGTGTGTCAGCCCCAGAAGATGTTGGTAAGTTTTTTTATTTCCTTTTTATTTATACATTTTTTTAAAAGGACTCAGAACATTTCCCTGTTGTGATTTTTAGAGACTTCCAGGGACACAAAATCGCAGTGAAGCACACTTAGATTGAATTAATGTCTTCCATACTTCTCGCAAATTATTTCCTTTGGGAACCACTATAAATCAGACGTTCCATCTGGCTGCTTAGAGTGGAAAAGTAAACAGAAGAAAAAAATAAAAACAGTACCAGTTATTCAAAAGCAACCTGTTCTTTTAAGATTTTCTATGAACTAAAGGCAAAGGGAAGCATAACTAACTAAGCCAGTAGATTTTAGCAGCTTTGCCACACATCTGCTGTTGTGCAGACAGAAAATGAGGGAAAAGGCCATCCAGCTGTCTTCTGGTAGCACTCAATGTCTCTGCTGTGGAGAAGGATTTCTCTTTTTTTTTAGCACAGACAGCTAGGAGAATTGCTGATTATGATTGCTAAGAGGCTCTGGAGTTTTCCACCATGGTTGTGTTAATGCTGACTGCACTACTTCCCAAGATGCTTTCAAGCTGCTCTTTGCTGCCAACTCTTATGTTTTCCTTCATTCCCCTTTGCCTTTTGTATCTTTTTTTGCACTTCAATAATTTATTGAATTTATTTTCCTTTTGTTATCTCTTGAAAGTCACCAGTTGCTAGAAGCTTTTTGTTCAGATGGTGAAGTTTGAATATGTCTTACAAGATTTTCTAAAAAAACTCAATCTTTGACCTACAAAATGTGTTTGTCGATTAAAACTGTGTTGTATGTATTTCTACTCTCCAGGTGAATTAAAGACCTTGCAGCCCCTTGATAGAGAGGAACAAGATGAGCATAGGTTCAGAGTGCGAGCACTGGATGGAGGAGGACGATACTGTGAAGCTGAAATCCACATCACCGTGGAGGACGTCAATGACAACTTGCCACATTTCTCATCCGACTCTTACTCCATCACGGTGTTTGAGAACACAGAGACAGGCACATTAGTTGGAAAACTGCAGGCAAATGATATTGACACTGGTAAGGAGTTTTATTTTTTTTTTTGTCTGATACATGCGATGTTATGTCATTCACTGAATATCACTTTTTTGCTTTACTTTTAAAATGTCACTGAAAATTAACAGTTGGTATCTCTTTCTAAAGATAAGGGTTGATTTTTAGATTAACATTTAACAGGGTTTTACATTTCCACACAAGTAATAAAAATTAGCTGTTGAAATGCAATGCTTAGTCACTATATCCTTGATTTTCCCAGATACAAAACAAGGCTTTTCATTTTCTCACTGATTCATTCCACCAGTTGTCTTTATTGCTAGAAATACAATTAAAGTTATGAGATGATATCCTTCAGTTTAATGCATCAGTTGACACTTGTCTCTTTTCATCTTATTTTTTTTTACTTTCACCGCTGACTTATTTTAAACATAAGACAGTGTGAAAAGGTTCTTAAGTAAGACTGAAAACCTGTCACGGTTAGAAAGATCCTTTTTTCTTCCATCATCTTCATTGATCCATGAAGGAGTCCAGGATCACCAGCTCCTGCAGCTTACATTTTTTCAGCTCTTGAAAAACTAAGTAAATGGAGGAAAAAAATGAGCTATGGAAAAAACGAAACATTTTAAGATATTTCTTTTCCTTCCATCCATCCATTCATCCATCCGTTTTAAATTCAAGGCTGACATATTGGATATTCTAGTTGGGAACATCTGTCTTTTCTGTTTGGAATGTGTTTGACATCTAACTGTTAAATTGTCCAACTTGAAAAATGACATATTAATTTCTTAGTAAAATGGCATGCATAAAAAAAGCATTAATGCAATGGTATTAATAAAAACATTTTTTTTCTTTTACCAGTCTACAATAAGTCGATGTGCTGCAAATGAACAAAATTGTTAAATCTCTTTTCTTGTTGAACTGACCACTCAATCCACTTTATATCATAGCCACATTCAAACATGTTCACAAACACACAGATATTCCAGCTCAGAGTTCAAAGTTCAGTTTAGGTAGCTGGACGTGAATTTTTCTAGAAGACGTTTCTCCTCTCATCCAAGAGGCTTCTAACTGAT
>JAUZNJ010065572.1:0-26751 GCA_034780135.1 Jordanella pulchra
ACAGATATATATATATATATATATATATATATATTTATATATATATATATCTACATACAGCTATATGTGCCCCACAGAGAATCTCTTGACATTACCTCTTCCTCCATCATATACCGACTTTTAGAGAACAAGTCAGATTTCAGGTGCAGTTTATTTCACTTCCTGTTTTCAGAAAGGCAGTTCACTTCCGTCAGTCGAGACGGTTCAAGACCACAAAGTACATATATGGAAAGCTGTGACAGTTGGTGTAAAATAAATGAACGACGACGAAAAGCTCAGAGGACGAAACGCTGCTTTTTGAAAATATTCAGAAGCATTAAATCTTTTTCACAGCTGGTCATACCACAGCCCAAAACCATGATGTATCATATTAGGGGTTTGTGTGATGGCCCAGTTTAAAGAGTAATGTTTAGAAGTGAAAGAGAACTGAAAAATGGGCTTTAAAATATTTCCAGAAGTTAAAAAAAAATATGTGTTATTTATTCACTATTCTTGGAAGGGCTTCAAAAGGTCCTAACATGGTGGTAGCATGAAAGCCTCTCAAAAAAATGTTCACTATTTACTCCCATGATCCCCTGCAGATAAATCCACTGCAACCAGATACTGTTCACAAAACCATCACTGGACATCATCATCCAGAACACAAAACGCCTACTGTGAACCACGGTGATGGTGGCATGTTAAAAGTTGTTTGCTATGTTTTAAAGTCTCTATACTCAAGATAACGATTAATCGATCACTAAATTAATTGATGATTATTACAGTTATATCTCAACAATCAATTAATATGACTAAATGTGTCAGCTCTAGTTCAGATGTATCAATTTCCTGTCCTTTGTCTGCAGCATTAGGGTGGGTCTTACATATATTTGTAATCAACTAATTCATTCATTAGCAAGAGCTGATTGTAAGATGATGAGGTAATTTAGCCAGATGATTCATGTGTTTGAATATGAACACATCTAAAGGTTGAAGGACGCAACCTTTAAGACTTGGAGTTTAAGACCAATGGTTGTGCATCGAAATATACTCCTATGTAAAAACAATAGGGACAAACTCCAGTAAAGATCTGTAGCAAAGCTTTGAAATCTGACTGAAATATCCTCTGCTTTCAAACCAACTAAGCTTGAGGTATTTTGCAAAGATGAAGAGCATCTAGACATGCAAAGATGTGCTCCAAAAGAATTTTAGTAGGAATTGCATCAAAAGTTGCTTTTAAAAAGCATGCCACACCTTTTTGGATTTTTGCAAATTTTCCTTCAGCTTTATTATTCTGGTTTGCTACTACCTGGTCTATTGCAACCCCTCCCTCAAAAAAAGAAATTCATTTATCTTTGATGTAAAATGACTCTGCAACAAAAATGCAAGGGGGTATGAATACTTTAGCAAAACATAAAAATAATTTCAAAAAGTGCACCTTTTTAAACATGTGTGGTTTTCAGTGAGCCTTTTTTTCTGCTGGCTATGTTTATATTGCAAGCTGTAGGGAAGCAAAGAATTTGTATAAGATGCCAAAACAGCTAAATCTCTTCACCAACTAAACCTCAGACAAACCAGCCATTATGTGGGATAACATTACATGGTGCTGTTGTCCAATTTGGCAAAGGCTTTGACAGAAAATATAACTCTTAGAGTAAATTTAAAATAACTGTGTAAGCTGGTGTACTAAACAGTTGGGGATTGTTTGGATGTCTGGAGTTGGGTTTTAACAGCTGGATGACTGTTTATGGAACTGATGGTAATGTAACAGGACAAACAGCCTCTATATTACACAGCATTCCTCAAATCATCGTCCTCGCTTTTCATGACACTCGTAGCCAAGTAGCACACAGCCGGTTTCATTCATTGGGCCACAAAGGGGAATCAAACAGCACAGCCTCTGCTATTCTAAGCTCTCCCTCTGGGTTAAGTGGCTTCCTTTTCCACGAAAAAAAATAGCCAAGTGGAAGTTTTCTACACTAAATGCAGCTCGCGTTTTTTAATGCAAATAAAAAGGACGACGCCCGTACAAAAGTTAACGGGACCCGAGACAACATAACGGAAATGAGCTCTGAAGCGGTGCTTAAATGGAGGCGTTAAGAATGAATGGCCTACGTTTGATTCGAAGTAGGTTTTTAACAGCAAAGAGCATTACTACGTTGCATTTCAGACATTTTTACCTGTAGAGTACAAGTCGGTGTTTTGTTTGGGAATAATAATGCTAAAGATAGCCACACTTGAATCGGAGTGAAAATAATTAAATAATATTTCAACTGCAGTTTGATTTTTTTTTTAACTGTAAATACGTTTATACGTTCATTTGAAGCTGAAACGCTGTAAAATATTACTGAACCACGTTTACCTAGCTATGGTTGATTTTTAATCGAATAGAGCACGAAAACGGATGTTAGCAAGATAACTCTTCCCCTGTTATCCTCCCTAGATAAATACTGCATATTTTTAATCAGTTAATTATTTTATTGATGCATGAAGAGAAAATCTCTAATTAAATCTGGGAACTTACAGCTTGTCTTGCTATTTCAGTAGACGCCATGGTAAGAACAGCTAGCTGGAGAACAAACCCTCCACCGCTATGGATTTAGCAAAGGAGGCAGCGCCGTTTACGTTATACTCATAGCGGGCCTGTTTGGAACGTACCATTTATCAGAGGAATTTACATAAAATGTAAAATAAGAATGAAAATGTGAAGATTTTAACAATTTCTAAAATCAAGAATGATTAGTTCAAATACTTTAACCATTTTTTTCCTGTTAAAAGAAATGCAACTGAAGAACAAAAACTATCGAATCTTGTCCGCCGCGCCCCCTCAGAACAGGGTGGTTACTGCTGGTAAGAAATGGGCAGGGAACGTTTCAAACGGAAATTAGCAACAGCAAGTAGCACCAATTCGGTTTAATTTTCTTCGATATTTTTGCTGTAACGTCGTAGGACAGGAAACCTTCATAGCTGCAGGCATTTCCCCGATTAAAGCCAAGTGTGGCTAACGCAAGTAGGTATAAATCACAAAAATCAAATCACAGATCATACAATTTTAGCCAAGCAAGCTAAGTATATATAGAAACGCCTTTTAGTCATGTGCCGTAGAGCGACCAATAGGAATAAGACAGCGAATTTAATTTTAAGCCGCGGTTGTTCGAAGCGACACACACAAATTCTTGTACCACAACAATCGAACAGCTGAAGGCAAGCCGTAAGTAAACACAGCTTTTACACCGAGCCGTAAAGGTTGGCAGTTTGTCATTGTTTTTGTTAACTTCTTTATATTGTTATATTATATAAGCGTGCTGGGTGTAACTTTCTTTATAATTAACTCCGATTAACAAATGCGAACTACCTACATATCTAACTGCTGGTCAGTAAAGTCAACGATCAGTTGCTGTACGTTTAGAGCTTGTAGATGAGCTGAAAAAGGCTAGGGCTACATTAACACTTTACCATATTAATGAAGTCTACGCTGAAGTAATGTACTTCTTTATGCATTGTTTAGTGCTTGTAGTAACCAATAAATCTAGTTTCAGACTGACAGCAATGCATTTTGTTTTTTTTTTTTTTTGTTTTTTACCTTGAGTTAACAAAACTTTGATTGTATTTTACGATATGTCACAATATGAAAAGATAAGTGCAATATTGCTTGTATCTCAATTTGATCATCTTGGTAGTCTATGTTTTTACTTGACTCAACATGGTATAAAAAGATTAAAGGATTTAAAACCTGTTCTATCTTGTCTCTTCAAGTGACATGGTAATACAATTCAGTAAAATCAAACCTTTTGGGCACCTGTTTTGATTTATCAAAAAAGTTGATAGATAGCCTTATCATTTATTTTTGTACAAGTGATTATGAGTGAAAAGAAACATTTTACAGCTGTGAAGTTGGTTGCGGTCTATAATTATACACTTTGTTCCCATGACTTGGACAATTGAGGTTTAAGATAAAACTAATCTCATTCATGTGAGAAGTGTATTAGTCTGGCGGCTGCCTGTTTGTTTGTTTGTTTTTTTTTTTCCATTTTTATGCTGTTGTCGTTGCCTGCACTTTGCAGCAGAAGCTATGATCTATTTTTTTTTTTCTCTCTCCCCAGCTCTAATGGCGAACATAATCTTTGCAGAGCAAGAAAATGTCCGTCTTCACGCACCTTCACAGATCATGCGGGAACGACTTAAATCTGCTCCAGGTATATAACATTTTTATCTGCCTGCCTTTGTTTTGTACAACTTTTGGATTGCTAGCATAAATACTTGCTTAATCGTGCTGTTTTCCACCAGAGAAACTTCTCAAGTCTCCGATGACTGGTAAAACTATTACAACACCACTGCCATCTGGTCGTAGGGCTTTTGGAACCGTGAACAAGATTTCAACCCCAGCAGTCAATGCACAGGAGAAAAAACTGTTAAAGTCACAGGTTGGGGTCTTAACTTTTTTTGTTTTTTGTTTCCCTGTATCAAGGTTTACAAGTTTGTATTTTGTTTCAAACAGGAAACTAAGCTGAAGTTGACTTCTCACTCCAAAGGAGAGGAATACCCAGAAATTGAGCAGTTCTTCCCTTATGATCCATTAGGTAAACTGCTGCCTTGGCTTTAGCGTGAACCTTGCATTTGGTTTCTGTGTTCTTTTTTTAAAGCGATAATGCATATTGGTGAACACAAGATAAATATGGAAGATTGCAGCTGGTGCTAATTTACTCACAACTGAACAATATTGTACAATAACAAATGGGCATAATAGGGTTTAAAAATATTAATCTCCAGGCATATATTGGTAATGGGTAGAGTAAGAGTCTGACTTGGGCCATAGAATGGGCCAATGAATAAAAAGTCTATGTAAAGTTGCTTGAGTGCATACAGGTACTCGTCAGATAAATCCAAACTTCATGAGGTTGGATGGATGGATCTGTTTTTCTTCCTTCTGATGTGTTCAGCTTATTTTAGTAACTTCAGATACCATCTGCCTTTTGTTTGTAGTACAAACTTTATACTTTGGACTTTCACTGTAGAAATTGCGACTATATATAATTTGGAGTAAAAATAACAGTTCTAGTTCAAATCATAACGTGTACTTCTGTATTTCAGAGTTTGAGAAGTACAGCGTACCAGAAGATTTTGTTCCTCTTAGTTGCTTGGCTCTACCTGGATTGGCATGTTTTACACACAACCTTCCAGCCCTGGATGAGGAAAAGCTGGAAGAGCTCCCAAACCTTTCACCTGTAAAGATACCAGGGCCTTCAGGTATCAGCTTAATATTATTGGTTATGTTTATGAATTGTAAAGAACTTGTAGGGAATAATAGGTGACTTGAAATGATGATTTGGTAGAATAAAAAACTATTTACTAGAATAGACTCCCATGCACCCGAATATTCAAGGTGGTTCTGTAAGGTGTGCTTTTTTATTTTTTTTTTTATTTTTTTTTTTTATCATCTTTTGTTGTGATTAATGAAGCTCATGAACTTCAAGGGAATGTCACAAGTAGATTGATTTCCCAATTTTTATTTACTTTTGCCCCATGTGATCATTGGAATTATTGGGCAATTTTGGCTGCTTATGCTGTGAACCTCTGCAGGAGAGGAAAACAAAACAATGTGACAGGCAATGATTTCAGGGGATTTCATTCTGTGCTAAATAGACCTGGCTGTCTGAACTAATACCAGACTCTACAGCAGACTTTCAGCTGTTCAGAGCGGACTGTGCTGTAGAGGGTGGAGGTAGCTGCATCAAAAGCAGCTGATGCATCAGTTCAACCCCTTTCCTAATCTGGAATATTTGAAGTTAAAACCATGTGAAGTTTCCTTTAACTTTAAACCCAGACTTCCTTGTTGTCCTTATTGACTTTAACAAGGGGAAACTTCAGCAAATAACTCATAAAAATGGCTTAGAGTCCAACCAGCATGGAGAAAACTTCTGGTCACCCTGCTGCTCTGGGTCACTCGGATTATGTGACTGCCCACCTCGTACATCCTGCATGCAGGCTGAAACCAGATGGATCTCAAACTATAACCCCGCCCCCACCTCAACCCAAACGCTCTCATTTTGCAATTCAGATAAACCAGTTTTATTTCCACTTATCCGCTGTGACGCTTCTACCCAGCTCTAATCAGTACATGTTTGCTCCATCCCGATCATCTTTATTTCAGAAATGGATGTTAATGGATGGTTTAGGATGCAAAGCATACCTTGGCACATTAAAGGCCTTGCTGTCAAACTCTGAACAGTCTTCAAAACCTCAAATTCTAACAATGTTCACATAGTTAATAATGGTAAGCTACCATGATGTTAAACTTAACAATACTTGACTAAATACCAATATGTCAGTGATATTTGAATGTAGGCTGAACACAGAACCTCTGAAACTCGCTGGTTTCTGATCTCCATGAGGCTGACTGAACAGATGAGGCACTAGGATTGACATCGTTTGGCTGTTCGTCTGGTCAGGAGCAGACTAGCCATGTGAAATGAATTGCAATGGTAACCTGTATTATTGCCTTTATGAAGGCGATGCCTAATTAAACCAGGATTTCTGTACTGCCATCTTGATCTGCTAGTTGGGGTTTTGTGCAACAGCCTTCTGGGCTTTCCAGGAACCTACAGCAGGATCCTGTTTGTAGACTTAAGCTCTGGTTTCATCGTCACAGACTTGGTCTGATCATCTGTTGACCTGAAGCTCTGAAAAGGGTGGAGATGCATTTAGCTTCCTGGGCCCAACCATCGCTCGGAGATCTCTAAGTTGGAGCTGAACATCACCCCTCTGACCAAGTAGGAGCAGCCGAGGATGTCCTCCCTGCTGCAGTTGAAGTTTAGCCTACCAAAGACGATGGCGAATTCTGAATTGAGCAAATTGTAGAGCCTGTTTTTTCTTTTTCATGCAGCAAACAGTAAAGACGCCATCTAGGCTAGCCAAGGAACTTCAGACAGCTTTGTTAAATCCAGACGGTTTTAGTCTTTGAGACGGCATTGCGTAATACAAAATGCACAAATGGGACTCCAGCCTTCCAGAAAAGGACTACAAAATATACTCTCTCTATTATAAAACCCCCAAACGGCTGCTTCCTGTCTGCTACTATCCTCATTTAAAAGGTCCAGGTCTCACAGAACTTCTGTTTTCAAATCTACAATTTGAGAATTGCATTTTTTTTTTTGTTCATTACAGTTAATTTCTTTGCGTTGAATGATTTTTCTTAATGTCAAGAGTAAAGACTTGGTAAAACAACTGTTTGGTTTGACCCACAATTTGGGACTCTTTTATAAAAAAAAAAAAAAAGCCTTAAATTCTAGTCCTTTAATGAAATGCTTGTGTTGAAATGATAGGTCTTAGAGTCTGACGTACAAGTTAGAAGAATATCATTAAGTCGGTTGTCATTATTTATTTATTTTTTTTTTTTTTTTCTCTTTTCTTCCCAGATGACTGCCAGGAGCTGGCTGCGTTTCTTCAAACACTTGATGAGCTGACTGATCTTCCTTCAGAATCAGAGTTTTAATGTTTTGTTTTTTTTTATTGTGGAGTTGTTTTAAATAAAGTTGCTTTACCTCTTTCTCACCTGGCTGCAACTCTTTATGATGTGAAAGTGTCGGGAGTATACTGTGTCACTTCCTGCTTTAAAGTCCACCAGCGGTCACATGTGAGGGATCCTTGCTATTGGGTCTTGTCAATAGATTAGGGTGAACTTTGTCTCAGTTCCTCTTTACAAAGGAAAGCAAGATCGCTGGTTTCTGAGCTCTGAATAGTCTGTTAAGTTTGGCTTTTATTTTTATGGATTTAAATGTAATCTCTGCAAACGGAGAAGGTGTGTCTTTTATCCGAGCAGAACAGGTGAGTTACCTTTACTGTAGAAGATTATAAAAGGGGTTTACTAAGAGGAAGTTTAATGATTACAAGAACCTTAAAATTGAACTTTATCTCTTGGGTTTTTTTTTTTTTTTTTTTTTTGTTTTTTTATTACAGACAAATGAATAATATGCATTTTTCTCTGTAAACAGGAAATGAGTTCAGTAAAGTGGAGGGAAATAGTTGGAGTTGATGATCTGAGACATCTTAAGGGTGTAGTCTAAAGGGAAGTAGCTTTGGAAACTGCAACCAGGCGGCATGTACGACAGTGGATCGGAACCAGCTGCGGGGGGCAGTGACTCCTCAGGCAGCCGGACACACAAACAGAGGTCCATTGTAGAGCGGCTGTCCCGGTATGGCATGCAGGTCATGCCTGGAGCGACCCAGCGTAGGTCGAGGCTGAAGAGGCAGCAAGAAGTCAGCGATGGCTCCGCTCCTGGAGGACTGCATGCTGACAGAGACGCTCCAGAGAGGGAGTCCATCCCACCGGCTCTGCGGAAAAAGTACCTGAAAGAGCTGCTCCTCAGCAGGTCATCTAACGGCGCGGAAACCCTGTCCACAGAGGACACGGAGTGGGCTCTATATCCTATGGAGCACGCCTGGATGCTCTTAGCGGTGGAGGGGAACTATGAAACCATCCTGGACTTTATATCCGAGGACCCTCATCTGCTAACCAGGAAGGACTTCATCAGTGGATACTCGGTCCTGCACTGGTTGGCCAAGAGAGGACAGGACGAGGTTCTGCTGAAGCTGCTGCGGTTCGCGGAGCGAGCGGCCGTCCCGGTCAACGTGAACATGCGGGGCAGCGGCGGGCTGACCCCGCTGCACGTAGCCAGCATGCACGGCCGCTTCACGGTCATCAAGCTGCTGGTCGGAGCCTTCGGTGCAGACGTTGACGCCATGGACTACAACGGTAAGAGACCGTGGCAGTACCTGAGGGAGGACGCCCCGCTGGAGATGAAGGAGCTGCTGGGAACCTGGGACGATGAGCACAGCTGTGGGGGGGCGCAACATCTGAACAAGAATGTCAATAACAACTGCGCTGGCGCAGTGAACCTGGACACATGCGATGAGGTGGATGGCGACCCTGAAGAGGTGACATACTTTGGCAAAGGCAAGGGAGGAAGTTGGAGATTTGGGTCTTTAAGAAAGCTGATACCTTCCTTTTCATTTGTTGGGAACAAGAGCTGAGAACTTGACAAATGCCTATGATATGTGCAGTGAGGGTTCAAGATGAAATATACAGGGATGGGGCCAGAACAAGAAAGAAAAATAAACATTTAGTATATTAAGTGAGCCAAAAAGCAAAGGTTGCAGATTCTTAATCTAACCCTATCTTGGTATGACTAAAGCTTAAAACAAACTGTAATCTTAAAAGGCAAAATATTAAAATCGGTTCAAGGGACAAAGTAGTTACTGTCAGCACATGTACTGTATTTAGTATTACACTACAAAACTGATCTGTAAAAGTTTCTTAAAGTGTATTTTTTAAGATCGCCAGGTCTAAAGGAGCACTGCCCCCCCCTTGGCCCCTGTCTAGAACCGCCCATGGATATATGCAATTATAAGTTCAAAACCAGTAATGATCAACATTAGTATTTGTTTTCAAAACATTAAACTGGAATCGATTTTCTAGAGCGAATTGCAGAAGCATAGGAAGGAACTGTGACTTTTTAAAAAATCTTTATTTTTTAAAGATCTTATGTTGGTTTTTTTTACACCACAAATGTAATGTAATAAGAAAGATTTAAAATCTGGATCATTTCATATATGATTAAGTTTAAAAAGTACTTTTTTTTTAACGGTGTTATGATTTTTTTCATTCCATATAAAGAGACATGAAGTCACAGGGTTGAAGAAACAAACTCCAGCCACAGTGTTTGTTAAAAACAAAAATATAAAAATCAATTTTTGGACAGGAAACACCACTGGGGTGTATTGAAAGAAACAATACCAAGCCTACTTTTAACCATGTGAAGGAATTTATAGAAAAAATAGCATGTTGAAATAATTGCACTTTTTTTGCACTTTCTCAAACACTTAAATAAGACAAATGTAACAGCCTGGGTTGCCTGAAATGAAATTTCTCTGTCACATTTCTGTCAGTGGAAATTTTAATCATTTGGTTTAATAAAAACTGTGATTGTAAAGATCCAACTGAATCTGGTGGTTTTCTTACCCCTTTGCTGCACTGAGCACCAACACTAAGCAGATTCAATCACTGTGCTTTTGTGTCAAAGACCACCTTTATAATAAGATTAATAATTTGAAAATGACTGCTGAGGAACCCCTAGTGTAAATGGAAAGGTCAGATATACAGATACGGTTGCCAAACTATGGTGCATGTACAGTATTTTTTCTGCTTTTCAGCCTTTGAACACAATGGTAACATGCTGCTAAAGAATATATAAGAAAAAGCTCAATAATCACGTTTTAAATCCAAATATTAAACAATGACAAATCCAGACTAAGTTCTAACATTTAAAGCCATTAAAAAGACATGAGCTACCCCCAGCTTTGAATGTGGTGTCAAATATTTTACTGTAATAGGAGCCTCAAGTGATTTTAAGTATCCACTAAAAACCAAATGAAGTCACAAGTTTTTGTCAATACAACCAAGTATTGAACTCATCAGATATAATTTAGGTCAAATCAGAGTAAGTTTTGATTTTACGATCTGCTTAAAATATATATATATATAAAAAAAATCTAATTTCCCAGTTTGTGTTTCTATTTACTTTCTTTAAAGCAAGGTTTCTCTTAATGATAAAACAATAAGCTCTGTTACACCAGAGGCCCCGGCCTTCACTTGTATAGTGCTTCAACTCCAAAGCCCTGCACACATTTACTAGATAACATACAGGCAAGATGGCCGTCCTTGGAAAGGTTTGCCTTCTACTGAGGTTATTTTCATTAACGAGAACCACGAAGCAAAAATAGTTTGATAATAAAGGACTCTACATAAAGCTCTTGAAAATTCAAATGTTTCCAAAACTAATAATGGGTGAATAGATGGTTAACTTTCCCCTCTGAATTCAAACAAAACTGAAAAGAAAAAAAATGTATTTAACAACTCAAGGCAATATATTAGATAATAAGGTCATTAGTGGGACTGTGGAGAACCTGACTGCACACTGAGGACCTAATGCAGCCATTTATTCAGGTGTGGAAGTACAGACTCCAAGCAACAGAACACCTCCACGACTGGAATCAAAGCCTCTTGTATTAAAAGACATCTCTGGGAACTAACTTTAAGCTTAGATTGAAGAGCTGAAAAAGGAGACCTCAGACATCAGTGTTTCACATCTGATCAGTGATCTTTTATTGTGAAACATGAACATAGCCAGTATCTGTACAAAACATTTGTTGCCCCAGATGACTCAGCTCCCTTCAAGCCAATAGGCCAAGCAGCTGGAGGAACTGGCAGATATAAGGATGTGGGTGGGGGGGCTTGGATACCCGGGCCATCATGTTTACAAGCCGAGCTTGGTTCTCCTCCAGTGTCTCCTCTTGGAGTTGTACCTGAAATTAAAAGATTAAAAACGTTAAAACCATCTTAAAGCATCATCAGCAAAAATTGTGGGTCTTGAACTCCTTATGAAACAATGAAATGCATTTAGATTTATATGTCAGGAGCAGCATAAAACAGACATGGAGACATTTCCAAGGATGCAGATACTTTTGATGCTGCTTTCAACTCCCTACATCATTCTATCAACAGAATTTGAATTCCATTTCCTAAAATGAATTATAGTATGTTATAATTTATTTTTCATAGGTGAACAGCTTGTATGGCAGTGATCACAGGCCCTCATGAGTAGAGACGCATCATTCAGGGGCAGAGGTGTCCTGCAGCTACAAGACTTTCTCAGCACCAGTTCAGTGAAGAGGAGTGGAAGTGCAGCAGCAGAAAAATGCTCTCAGCAGGGTTAATGACAGCACTCTACTGATGAGGAGAGCTGCAATTGCAGACCTGCTTTACATTATACAGTTCCTGTGTTTTTTAAATTTATTTATTATACATTAGTCAGCCAGGCATTGCTGAGCAGTATAATGCCAACAGCTCAGCAATGCAGAAGAGTGGAGAACGAATCACTAAGACGAGCCAGGGTTTTTTGATACTTTAGTCTTAAATATAAAAAATATCAGCAGGACAATTAGATGAGTTGGTTTGGTGCATGAAGTAAACATGCTTAAAGGGAAACATCAGGAAACCCTGTCCCCTCTCTCCTAAGACTGTTAAAAAAGTTGCCAATTCTGAATTGATTCAAATTCATTCCTAAAAAATGTCAATCTATACGACCAAAGATCAATATTTTTTAATCATATGCATTGTTTTCCACTGTCCTGCAGCCGCCACTACATTATCTGCTGTTAAAAGTTTAATACTAGTACCAAACTGTTTTATAACAGTCATGTTTTTTTAAAAAGTTTTTAATACAATCAAGCCAGTTACAGATCAGACTGGATTGAAAAGAACAGATTCTAAATCTTGAGAATCAAAGCAAAATGGACTCCTATAAACTGAATACCCAGCCCTATTTCCAGCACCTTTAACACAGACCTTTTCCCCCTGTATGGTTGTTCAGACTACTCAAATACAGCCACCATCAGGCTCAGGCCTGAATGTTTCAAAGCCTTAACCTGACCTGCATGAGAAGGACAGCGCAGACACCATACAGTGTGGTGTGCCGTTTACAGAGGTAACAACAGATGTCTGCATCAGTGTTATTTTAAGTTGTTTAACGATGGGAGCTTACAATATGATCACATAAGATGAAGGTAAAAAGGAAGGAAGCGCGACTATAAATGTGATTTGTAGGGCAGTGACTCCTGTGCCAAGGACTCTGTAGCCTGGATGATAACGGTAATGTTGAGTAGGATGTCACCGTTCAGAATGCAGACACTTTCAAAACTACCAGATATCAAATTTAGAAATACATGCCAAAGTGGCACAATTAGGTTTCCTTTATTTTATTGAGAGGTGAAACACTGGAATTAGTTATTCCGACAGAATGACCAGCTGTTCTTGATACAAAATACTGAAGGGAAATGTGTTCAAATACCATTGGTGCAAGAAAATCTCACTGTTCATAAACAAATGATAAAATCAGGTGTAATTTACTGCCACAATATCACATTTTCAAGCTGGATACACATCATCTGATCCAAGACTTATAGAAGCTTGCATTCCAACACAAACCTTTTAATATAGGGCTTTAAATCTGTCCATATCCAACACAGCTTATAATAATCCCAATATACCCCCATCCCTGTAGGAGAAACCCGGCAAACATAACTTTGACTTAAAAAGCTATTAACAACCTCTGTATGATGCATGTCCTTCATATTTAGGGCAGAAAAGAGAAAAAGTGAAGGCAGGATATTATATCCGTGACCTTGAGCCAAATTTCCTGACTTTTGTTAAATACACACAGTCACCTCAGCCTCTACCTTTGGTGTTGGCATTAAGGGTAGAGTACATCTAACCACGTGTCACAGATCTACAGCATGTTTATTTGAATTTCAAATATACCATTTAACAATACAGTCAATTAGCCTTTGGTGAGTTATATTACACTACTGATAGACAATATATTTAGTTTATAATGGTGGTATAATTGGGACTGGACTAAATGTATATAGGTAAATGCTTTGAATACGATTAGCATCTATCGCAGTTTTGTATTAGCATTCGTACAAACGGACTGGTGTTACATGCAAGTCTATACTTTCGGCTTCAAGCAGCTACGTTTGCTGTTGA
The DNA here is from genome assembly GCA_034780135.1 of Jordanella pulchra. Lineage (NCBI taxonomy): Eukaryota > Metazoa > Chordata > Actinopteri > Cyprinodontiformes > Cyprinodontidae > Jordanella > Jordanella pulchra. The sequence continues at coordinate 13,583 of JAUZNJ010065572.1, forward strand.
TCATCTTGAAGACACGTTTTAGCTGAACAAAACAATAACGCTGATATTCTTAGCAATTTTCATAACTCGCGATCCACAGACATAAAAGAGGATCTGAAAACTCACCTGATCTTGTTGCCGGTCTTCATTCTGATCCACTGAGGAATCGGTCGGTTCTGTTTTTGCTTCTTGGCCAGAAAGCGTTTGATCCTGAAAGTCTTGTGGGACGACTGAGATAGAAAAAACACCAAAGACCCTAGTCAGTGACACTTTATCGTAAATTTAACCCAGCATTTTAGGTTGAAGATGCTTTATCTCATGCAAGTAAGTTCTGAGCTAGCATGCCTTTCACCGTTTTACTGATAACTTATTTACGTCATCTATATATTTCTAACGGAAAAGACTAACACTTTATTCTACAATGTAACATTTATTATTCATTTCGGCAGTCAGTTTAAGATTACGAGCCCTCTTGAGATGGATGTTTAACGATTTTATATTTACCATTTTCTCCACAATCCTTTTCCCACAATGGCGGTTGTCGAAGAGGAGGAAGGACGTGACGTAGGCAGGTTTAAACAGGAGGCCGCCGGGAGGCAGCGACATCAAGTGGTCACCGGAGGAAATGCACAAAAATGCATTCCTTGGTTTTACACATACATTTTTTCAGTTATTCTTTCGATCTCCAAATAAAACCGACTGCAAGGAAATAAACTTCCATTTAGTTCTCTAATTCTCTTTAAACTGTTTAATGGTTTGTTCAAAGTGAGCATATATTATTTGTTACCTTATCAAGCCTATAAATGTTTTCTCTCATGTTTTTTTTCAGAGAAAATCTGTGAAAAGTGCAATTCCGATACACGGTTCTTAAAATTAAAATTCGAGGTAAGCAACAGTTCAAAATAAAAACAGACAAGTATTATTATTTCCCCCCAAAGATTCATTTTATTAGTATTACCAGCAATGATTTGTCATTACACTATACTTGCTTTAAAGATAAATCCTGTTAAAGGTGATTCCCAAATAAGAAAAATGGTAAAAGTCCACATGTTGATCCCACTGAACAAGAAGTCTTTATGCAAGCACAGATGTCACATGGCAGTGTGGTTTAAAATGGCTTTCCCCTCCATTAATTGCATAAAATGAGAATCCAGGAGCAAAAAACCCCCCAAAAAGTCATTGTTTAGCACACAAAATTAGAAATGGTATAAAATAAGAGGTTGTGATAAATCATGTAAAAATGTTTCCCATTAATTATGAGAAATATTGTTTGTCTTAGTCCAATTCTACTAAAACTGTAGGAATAAAACCTTCAACTGATAACTTCTTAAAATGCCTGATAATTCTGTGTTAGTTTCCCTGACTTCCCACATGCATAACAGGGATTCGATTCATCTGAAAAATCATTCTGCAGTCCTAAGGATGTAGAACGGCAGAAAAATCTATGCTTTTTCCAAAGCTGAAGAAAAGACAAAGTAAAACCGGTTAGTAAATGTGTGAAAAGGCCGAGAGCGACACTGACGAAGCTGCAGGAACTTCCTATAAATGCTGATTGATAGTTGCACAGAAAAGCTAGAGGACTTAAACAAATCCCCCAGGTATTACCAAAACCTCCCAAAAACCTTTCAGCAGAATGCGGCACTTTAATGCCCTAGTTTCAAACTGTTTCCTTGTTTTTCTTAGACAAAAAGAAAACTGTACCAACAACAGTGCATGGTGGTGGCAGCATCAGAATGTGGTGTTCCTTTATTTTCAGACAAAACATTAGGTTTTGCCAAATTGAATTAGAATCTCTCCAGTTCTGTTTAATTTTATTTAGCAGGACAAAAAGGAGAAAAATTAAACACCCAAATCAGCAAATTTATGCAGTAATCAGAATTACATCTGACAGACAATCTATGGATTGACCTGAGGACAGTGGAGACAATCAAATAGATTAGAACTATTGAGGCAGAGTCTACAAATAACAGCACTGTGTGGAATGCAGACAGACTATTATTTAAAAAAAAAACAACAAAACAAAAAAAATCTGAGCTTCAACCACATTTTCAGTTTAAGGATTTATATACTTATGCAAACTTATTTCATTTTTGATTGACCAGACTAGAATGACTGCAGCAGAAACACGAAATGTTAGATTTAGGGTTCATGGACTCTTTTTTTATGTCTGAAAAAACAGGCATCATACCCAGTGTGTGTAGTAAACTTTTGAAAACCAACGTAGCTCTGTAAAGTTAGTAAAGTTTAAGAATGTGAATAAAAAAAAAAAAAAAAGCAGGACAGTTTGCAAAAAGCATCTTGGGAGTTATTTTGGAGACACAGATTCTGATCTAAATGTTGTTATTAATGGTGAAACGTTTTGCCACCAGAGGAACATTGATGACGTAAGGCCACAGAGATCACATGGTCCCAGGAAAACTTTGGCATCACCTACTGAGCCCTAAAGCTGCACCCTTCCAAACAGTTACTGTTAATTCTGCTAACGATCAAAACTAAACAGGGTCTCAGTCGGCCACTGAGAGGCTCATGGGTCCACTGGGACTGGCAGAGCCGGAAGCAGCCATTGCTCTATCAGCGCTGCGTGAGGCTCTGAGCCTCACAGGCCTCTGTTCTCACACAACTTAAAATGCCAAAATCACAAATCCCCTCAGTCATCTCCTCTGTCGACGGCTTTCTTGTTATCAGGCTCCGGTTTCCTGTCGGCAGAGCTGGATTCTGCTCCTCCAGCTGTGCGGTTGCGGCTCCTGGCCCCAGGCTGGTAGAGCTGAATGGCGGGCCGGTCCTGACAGACAGAAGCAGAGTTTTAACAGGCGGATGAGACAAATCACAGCAACTGAGAGCGTCATGTTCCTACCTTGTTACGTACTCTCTCCCTTTTACCGCTCTCCTCCTTCTTGTTCTCTCTGGCGGGTTTCTCCAGCTTCTCTGAGTGAGGGGAGTCTGCAGAGTTCTCACTTCTCCTCTTCTCCAAGATCTTTTCTTTTTTCAGCTCCTCCTCTCGTTTTCTGCTCGCGTTCTCGCCGTCCTGCTGTTCTCTCCGTCTCCGCCGCTCCTCGTCCTGCCGTCGGATGCGCTCCTTCTCTCTCTGCCGGTGCTCCCTCTCCTTCTCGCGCTCCACGTCGCGCTCTCTGAACTCCTTCCGCCCGTCTTCATTCCCTCTGCGGGTAAAAATCACAAGATTCTGTTTGGTTACTGCTGTTCGATCTCGGATAGAAATGAATGAAGGGACTGACTTTCTTTCTCGATCCTCCCTGCTGCCTAAGTTCTGCCTCCTCCTGTGATCAGGGCCTCCTGACGACCGGTCCTCTCTATGTGGCTTCTCCGCTTTCTTGAACTTCTCTTTGGGCTTTTCAGAATCTCCATCCTCGTTTCTATCCGGCTTCTTCAGGAGCTGAAAGTAAAGAAAGTAACTCACTGAAATGGCGGCTGTTTCTAGACGTCACCGTCGCTCTGCAGCACATTACCTTAATCTTTGGTTCTTCTTTGTTCTGCTCCTTGTCTTTATTCTCCAAAGGTTTCTCAAGTCTTTTCATCTTCTCCACCTCCTTTCGTTTCCTCCGTTCCTCTTCCCTCCACTTGCGTCGCTCTTCGTCACGCAAACGCTTCCGCTCAAGCTCCCTCCTTCTTCTCTCCTCCTTTTTTTCCTCCCTGAGTCTCTGAACAGCATTTAGTGAAAATACATTTTGAAGCAAATGAAAGCAGAAAAGAATAACTCAAAATAAAAGGTTTGCCGCCTAACAGATGTCCTCTAGTCGGGCCTTAAAAAAAAAAAAATCAAATCTATTCTTGTTCCTACCAAATCAGATTATTTAATCTCCATTAAGTTTTATAATTAAAAAAATTAAATATAATATAATATAATTAAATATAATTATTTAATATTTATTTATATTAATATAAATCTAATTAAATATAAAATTAATTTTATATCAATCATCACCTCTGGGGGGGGGGGCTAACTGAGTGACGAACTGATGTCACTCTGAAGTATAGAAAACCCAAGGAGGGAAAGAAACAAAACAAAGAAAAAAAAAATCAAGATTAAATCTTCATAAACATTTTTTTTAATTATTTCAATTTTATCCATTATTTTCCAGGCTTCTGATTTTTCCAACTGGCTTTTCTCATTAAATGTATTAAATTATGTAAAACATCTAAAAAAAATGGAATAAGAATTTTTTTTTATAAGGTAAAGAAAAACTCCTGCATTATGTTTACCTGTTTATTCTTCAGAAAGTCCAGCAGAGGAGTTGTTTTTTTGGCTAGAAAAACAAACATATCTTCAATCAGCTTTTGCTGACGGTGCTGCGGTCGTACATAAAGTGCTGCTTTTTGTTCAGCCAGTTGAAACAAACCTTCAAGTTCCTTCGATCTTGCCTCGATCTCTTCCAGCAGAGTCTCCGGGGTGGATGTCAGCTTCTCTTCATCTCCATTGTAATATTCGAGAAACTTTTTATAATCAGGATCTGCAAAAAAAAAAAAAACACAAAAAGGAAAACCCAAAGCAGAACAAAGTATTAATATTAGAGATGCACCAATTCATTTCCCCCCCTCTCCCCGATCCATATCGATATCTGGGCTGAGCGTATCGGCTGATATCCGATACTGATCCGATTCAACTGTTGAATGAATGAACCATATTATCTCGCCATTTAGTGAAGGCTTTAGCCTCGACATAAACATTGTTTAAAAAAAAAAAATAAACAAATGAACACAGATATGAATGGACTTTATTTTATGTATTAACAAATAAGCAGAGAAAAGAAAGAAATAACAGTTCCGATATCGGATCCAGGTATCGGATCGGTGCATCTCTAATAATTATAAAAAAAGAAACACTTTTCTGTTTTCTTTTGGGTGGTAATTTAGGGACATAACTTTTAATTGCAAATTCTGACAGAAAAGGGTTTAATTCTGTCCTACCGTAACGCTTTAAAAAAGGATTATGTTGTAGTATTTACATCATGCCTAATGTAAAGGAAACTAGGAGATATATCATGCATCTTAAAAATCTTAAAAATAGCACTGAAATCTATTTAGTCCTATTAACCTAAATGTTGGGATCTGGGCCAAAAAAACATCAAATGTATAATTAAATGTGAAAAGAAAAGCATCCTGACCATGACAACTTTGTTTGCATTTCCACAAACAGTTTAAAGGCACAGTAATCTATGTGTAGGGCTTTAATAAATAAATACCTATACTTATTTTTTTTTTCATTATTGTGGAAGGTTAAACAAATAGAAATCATTTGGTAAATACAAACTGATTAAAAAACAGGAAAACTACAAACTGATTAATGTCAGTTTTTTTTTTTATCTTTTCAAGCATTGTATTTACTTTAAAACAAACCAATTTACTAAAGCTTTTTACTTGTTTATCATTTAGTTTAACATGCATTTCAATTCAATTCATAAATACTTTATTTTAAAGGGAAATTCAATTGGAAATTAAAGTTGGAAGCCTATGTGGTTTTTTTACTGCTAATATCTTAGAGCTTCAAAAGATGTTCACTATTATATATTAACTAAAATATTCATTATAACATTACACACAAAATCAAATCCAGAGTGGAAAAAAAGTCTAAATATTTGTTTTTGTAGAATAAACCAAGGTTTTTGTAGAATATCAAACAGCTAACATATTTTTGTCTGATCAAGCTGGTGAGCATTATGTTAATAAATTACAGTATGAGAAAATATCAGATCTATTCCTAAACTTCAGCAGCAAAAATAAAAAATATCAGTTTCCAGATACACATATTTGTTTGTTTTTGTGTTTTCCTGCATGTTATATTGATCTGGTCCAGAGACAGAAATCATGTGTTCCCTTATAGGAAAAAAGAGTCAACCCTTACAGACAGTTACATCAGATGTCTTGAAGAAAACACAGGTGGTGGTGAACCCTCTTTTTAGTATGGGCCTTTGTTTTCTTGCAATTTATAGTAAAATAGCAGAGCATCTTTACCTTCAGTTATCGTTCCACATTTTGAATCCTTCTTTTTACTTTTTTTCTTAGCAGTCTTTTGGAAAGGGGCAAACTCCACAATGGCAGGATACTCCTGTCCTGTTAAAAAACAAAAAAAAAAAAAAACAAAAACAAATAAAACACACATATATAAACAAAAATGATGGACTGATTCCACAAAATGTTAATTTCTTCCCAGTGATACCTCTGTTATCTATGAACACATATCCATCGAATCGATCCCTGAAGAGAACAATGTCCTCCTGGTTTTTGAAACTGATATAAGCTCTTGCGAAGAGATGGGGGAAAAGGCTGCAGATGAAAATGATTTTTAGTAAAAATAAACATGTTTTAAATTAACACGGGGAGGCGTGGTTATTAGAAACTACCTGGTGTCGTTGGAGAAAAACTCCATGTAGTCCACCTCTGGAAGAGGCTGCAGCTGCTCCTCCAGCTCCTCTTTAGTCAGATTTGGAGGTAATCTCCTGATCACAATCTTGGAGATAATTATTTAAACACAGTTAAAAATGATGTAGATGTCCAAAATTAAACTTTTAAAATTACCTTAAAGTAAAGCGCAATATAGGATATAACCATACTTTAAATTGTCACATTCAAACTATATTTAACACCATAGTTCTTAACGAATGCTACTATGTTTTTTTTAAACTAATAAAACCTTGGTTGCTTGTAGCAATAACAGCTCTGCTAGCAACTTCTACCTTTGTCATGGCCTCCTTTTTCTCCTTACACTTCTCCGTCTTCTCTCCATCTTCACACTTTATCTCCACTTTTTTCTCCTTCGGTCGAGTGTTTTCTTTGTCTTCTTTCATAGCCGAAAGACTACAGTGTTTTCTTTAAGAGAAGCCAGAAAACTTGTTTACTTTTTTAGCAAGTTAGCCAGCCTGAACCAACCGGGGCTAATCAACTTCCTCACTAACGGCTAAACCTGCTGTTCAGTTTACCACCACAAGAGGGAGACAAAGAGAGCATGATCCTCTCTCAGCACTGTTTAATTGTTGTTGTTGTTTTTTTGTTTGTTTTGTTTATGTGTTATTGACGTTTAAAAATCTAATTTTACATGATTTACGTTGTTATTACAAATATCTCAAACTGTTACAGCTTCCGCTTTATTGCATCTTCCAAAATAAAAGTCAAGCTGGTCTTGCACGTTTAAAAAGGGCACTTGTATTATTTTCTTTCAAATATATTGCAAATATAAACAAGAACGCATCAACCTAACCCAACTTTTAAATTAGGTCTAAGCAAAAGAACGTTAAATATAAGTCTGTCTTTGTATTTTTTGTATTATGATGAAAATATTTTTTTGTTATTTGGAATAGCAGAATAATAATAATTTACAATGTGCACGAATATTTTTAAATTCCTCATTTATGACTGCGATGTTTTCTCATATATTTTATAGCTCCCCTTAGTTTTGAAACATGATTGCTTTATTTACTAAATTTAGCAATTTTTGTTGTGATAATAGATTGTTGTTTTCAAGCTTAAACCTAAACCTTTTCTGAATGAACAAAATACTTTTAAACTCTTGATGCTTTTACTTTGGACAACTTGAACCGGAAACCATTTCCTCTCGTCGCGGAAGTCGGGTCGGAGCGGTCGACATTTTCTTAGCAGCGTTAGCATAATACGAAGCTTTTTTAAAATTTTAGGGACAACTTTGTTGTCCTCGCTGCTTCTCCTTTACTCTTGGCAGTAACAGAGAGTAAACATGTGGTATGAAATCCTCCCCGGCCTCGGCCTTATGACTGTGTGCCTTATTATTCCCGGGATTGTGACTGCAAACGTCCACAAGTTCACCAACGGAGGAAAGGTGAAGGATGGCTCTGAGCGACCCAACACTGTCTGTCTGTCTATTTTTTGTTCTAAAAAGCGTGGCTGACGCAATTTGTTCTATTCCCATCAGGAGAAAAGGGTCGCCCGGATTCCGTGGCAGTGGTACCTGATGCAGAGAGACAATAGAGTTTCAGGAACGGGTCAGCATTGGCAGTCCAAGGTGAATCTGCTTCAAACACCGACACATTATTCCCAATAATAATACATACCTTATGAAACCTTAAGAAGTGGTTTTTAAAAGAAGTGGCTAACCAAGTTAACTCAATAGGAAGTTAATTGTTGGAATGCTTTCCTTAAATGTATTTTAAATTCAATTGGATGGCTCTGCTCCTGGTTAAAGTGTGACTATAATCTTAATAGTTTAACTGTAAGTTGAATCTCTGCTGAGTTGGAAGATGCTGCACAAACATGGTTTCTCACCTACTTGCTATTACATTTGGAATAACAGGAGGCATTGGTTTTATTTTAGTTTCACAATTGATGAAATCTGATGCTCAGCTATTACTATTCGAAGAATTTATTTCTAAATGTGATGCTGCAGTTACTGCGATTCCCCAATGATATTTTACAAATCCCAATTGGATCTACTGCAAAAAAAATTTTATGACAGCTTCTGTCTGTTTTTATTTTTTTCAGTGTATTTTTACTTTTCATTACAGCATCTTTTTACTATTTGTAGCCCTAACAGTCAAGATAGAAAAAGCAACTCCTGCTATTCAAAGAATATTATTCAAGAATATTCTGACATTTTAATTTAAGCAAGATACTTAAATTCACCAACTAAAGTGAGTCTGTTTATTAGATTTAGTCTAGGTTGTTAAAAATACTTCGATCCAAAACTGAGCTGTTTGGTGTGTTACATTTGGAGAAAGGAAAAAAAAAAAATCCGTCCCTGCTGTGAAGTATGGTGATGGCAGCATCATGTTATGGGTTTGTTTTGCAGCTTTAAGGACTAATTCATCAACTACTTTACTAAACTCGACACAGAGAATCTGATGCTAACATCTATCGCTGGAATTGATCCACTCTGGACTACAGCTTTAGGTTTTACCAAAAAAAAAAAAAAAAAAACATCACCTGCAGTTGGAGCTCGGGAAAATGTATTTAAAGTTATCTGAAGAATGAGAACTGAAGCGTTTTCCTATAAAAATCACTCATAAGTTTTTTGTTTTTGTTTGTTTGTTTCTTGCACAGGGATTGGAGAACATTAAATGAAGAGGATCATGGAGACCAAGTAGAGCTGAAACGTCAATGTTGTAAATTAAATATATGAACCTTTTTTTCTTGTTTTGAAAGCAGTTGTGATTAAATAAACTGTTCCACACTGGAAGTGTTTAAAGCTGTCATTTTTTAAACCAAGGATCTCTTTTTGAGTTTTATGCATCCTACGTTAGGCTTATCACAATTGGCTTTATAAATTAAGTTTCTATTGGAAGAATCTGCATTTGACCTTTTCTGTTAAAACATTCTGATATAAAAAGGCTTTAAAGTATAATCCACAAAAAGAAAAACATTTACCCGGTCCATATTTAATTCCTTCTCAGTGCTAGTTAGTAAAACCACAGTTACTCGTTAAGTTTTATTAAACCGAAGTGTTTGCAAACAAAAAACTAATAAGTGAGATGAAACATTTACATAAAAATTATAGATGAAAATCTAAAATATACATTTTTCATACTCAGAAATTTTGGGAAAATCTTTTTGCACAATGTCACTGAAAACAGACAATTGTGATGATAAGTTTTTGTTTTTCTACCAATATGGATTTAGAATAACCTAGAAAAATAAAAGAACTTCCAGATTTTTTTTCTTATACGCTTAAAATTCTTCCCCACATCAGGGAAAGTAATGAAATAACAGTCAACACATTTAGCCAGCAGATAAAGCAGATCCTTCCAGCAGCAGGAAACGATAGATAGAGCAATCATTTCTCCTCCTTGCCTTTGGTTTTTCTATAAACCATCTCTCTGAAACTTGACAGGATCTTGCTCTCCCTCTTCCGCCTCTCCTCCTGGTTGAAGGAGGCCAGAGCTCTCTTTTCATCCGCGCTGTAAATCTGGTTCTCCTTTCTCAGACGCACAGCCTCCATACGGCGATGTCTGTGGTGGTGGGGGGGAAGATCATTTATCAGTATTACACAGAGAACTAAAGCGAAAAGCACCGATAAATGTCATTCAGCTGATGAACCGGGTTTAAGAGGAATAAGGTTATGTGGACATCTGAAGACCATTGGATAGAAAACATCAAATTACAGCTAAATTTTGAGAAAATGTTCCTGAGTTATGGAGATAAAAAGCTTTCTTCACTGACTTTCAAATGACTGTCTCAAAGAATCACAGGAAGAAAACATTTTTAACTTCTGGGTCCTTTTCTAAAGGTCCTCCAGGTTTGGCCTCTGATTTAGATCAATTTTACCGTTTCAGATCCCAGGAAATCAGGTAAAGCAGTACAACTCTGTAATTGCAGTTTAGTTACCAAATGAAATCATTTCTATCAGATATGATCCAAAGCACAGAATATACCCTAACCCAAACCTTTTTTTTTTCATAATATCTGTTTGTAATTTCACTGTTCTGTTAGCGGCTTCACATAGAAAATGCTAACTATAAAGAAGTCTGCAAGCATTTCTTTTAACTCCATTGTTGGTAAATTTCTAATAAAATAATAAACCCCCACATGTCTTTTAGGGTGTGTTTCAGTCAGCTTTAGATAGTTCATTTTTTTTAATCAAAGGGGAGGTCAGAGTAGAGGCTTCCTGGTGTAATATGAAACTTCCAACACCTACTAATACTTTTGTAAACACAACCTCTTGTATGTTTACTATTTATACTCCGATTTCTGAACTGCGCCCACCTGCTGCCGCTCATGACGTAACCGGATTTCTCGAAGTTTGCGATCTCATCACTGGTGAGGCCGATTTCTCCTCTTCTTGGGATACGTTTGCCTGCTTTCACGTACTCTGCCATAGCAGCACCTTCACCTGGCAACAGTGCATGACCAAAACTAGAGGGAGAAAAGAGGTAAGGCTGTTACACAAACACACGACTAACAAAAGATGGTTCGATTACAATCATTTTCAGGGTTTCCAAACGGATCTTCTCAAAGATCTACAGAAAAATCTAAATGGACTCACTCCAGCGGTTTGTCATCCTGCGACATGTGAGTGAGCGGAGCCTCTGGACCAACAATGTTTTCATCGATGCCAGTTTTCTCCACCCACATCAGTCTTTCGTCTTCTTCTTCTTCGGACTCCTCGCTGCTGGAGTCAGACTCTTTTCGGATCTTCTTCGCTTTCTTCTTCTTGGACTTCTTTGACCTACAAACACAAATTTTAATCAAACACAACTAAAATGAACCAGAGAATTAAGTTGGTTAATCTGAACTTACTTCTTACTCTTCTTCTTTTTTTTCTTCTTTTTTACTTCCTCTGTGTTAGAACAAGAAATAAAAAACAATTAAGCTAAAATAAAAATATTAAAAGTTTACTTAAATTCAAAAACATCTCACCTTCTGAATCTGATTCCAACTCGCTGTCCTCTGAGTGTTTTTTGTTCTTTCCTTTTTTTGACTTCTTTTTCTTCTTCTTTTTCTTCTTCTTTTCCTCTGTTACCACAGATAAGATTGAATAGAAGAGGTAAAAGAAACATACTCAAGATCTAAGGGTAACCTTTTGTTTCTTTCCGCCATGTATCAGTAAATATCCCTAGAATGATTCACTGACACAGATCTTTGTTCAGAATCTACCGACCTTCTGAGCTCGATTCTGAGCTGCTGTTTTTCTCATCTTCTTCAACTGGTGTAAATTCATCAGAGCTGACGGTGAGAAAAGGGATTATTAGCAGCAGCAACATAAAGGCAGTATGTCCATATTAGGGTTTCTTCACTTACTCTGGTTCTTTTACTCTTGGAGAATATCCCCAGACTTCAGGACAACCAAGCTCACCAATCCGCTCCCGTTCCTGCAGACGCCTGCGGCACAAAATCCAGATACTTCTGTCAACTGGTCAAATAAAAATCCCAAAAAAATGAATCCATAGTTTATTCAAATATAAATTGGAAAGTATAATCCTTAAAAATAAAAGCAAAATGGTCTCAAATATTTCACCACGTGTAAGATATATTACAAGAGTTGCACCACAAAATCTTTTTCTGTTCTTTTTTTTTTTAGGTATAACTCTATAATGCAATCCCTCTATATGCTAAAAGACAGGCATTATTTAAAGATAAGGAATGTTCCTGCTACAAACTGACAGCGAACACGTCAAAGAAAAGGCAAAAATCCAGTATATGGACAGAAAAATGAACACTACATTACCCTGAGCACAGTAAAACATGAGAGTGGCTGCATTATGCTAGAGATGCCTTGCTTTATGAATGGCAATGAAGTTGATCAGATTAATGGGAAGATAAATAAAAGAAAAGCAGCTAAATTGTAGAGGCGTAATGTTGTGTTGGGCCGCCTGAATTTGACTTTTTTTTTTCCTACCTGGCAATAAAGGCCTCCTGCCTTTGCCTCTGAACATCGTCCCGCTGCTGTTGGTAATAATAGTCATCTTTGAATCCGCCGTGTTTTCCGTCCCGCTGCTCGGACCAGTGGCTGTGGTTGGTGCTGATGTTGTGACGCTCTCTGGATCTGGATCTTGATCTGGACCGGCTCCGACCCGGACTCCCGATCCGGATTCTTCTGATGTTTCTTGCCTCTTTGAATCGACGCTCTCTCTCCTCTTGCTCCCTCTCTTTGTTGCGGGGTTTGGGGAGTTTGGGCCCGAAGCTGTCCGGAGACAAGCTACGGTCTCTGCTGCGGTTTCGGCTGCGGGATCGTGTACGGGGTCTCCGGGCCCGAGGACTCCGAGAGCCCCTGTCACCATCAGAGCTCGATCGGTCAGACAGAGGCATTCCCTCTGATCTCTGTGGATTTACTGCTCAATGAAAAGAAATATAAGCAGAGGGTAAAGTATCGTGCTGTCGATTTTAATACGCAATCAACAACAGGAAAAGATAAATTGTCCAATGCTTAAACATGTCCGTCTATCTCCCAAACCCACAAAACAAGTTCCGGACGGTGACTTCTCTTAGCTCGAAAATCTGAGGACAATTTAAATAAATGTTATTCGCTTTTGTGGCTGTGGTAATTTTTATGTTCGTTTTTTTCAGATAAATGTATACAAGATATGTGTGTATTCTGCATTTCATACTTCATAAATACGTGTATTGGATGACTCAGTGATAACTAATAGTCAGAATATTATCACAACGACATACCGCAGTGAAGTTAGTTTCAAGTTGGATATTCGAGCTCCGCGGAGTAAGCGGCGTTTAGCTCAAGGTTGATCCGATTTATGAACGTTACTGTCGGCCAGCGG